>JZKD02S1508293.1:229173-312561 GCA_000966675.3 Picea glauca
GCAGGTTTATGTGCGCAACGACAGATCTCTGTGGCTTAAAGATGCCAGAATACATCTTTACCCTAGAAAAAAAAATTAACCCACACTTTCTGCCGAGGAAAGTGCTCTGATACCACTTGCAATATACCAGATATAAAATGTATGCAAAACATAAATAAAATGCTAGAAATGGCAGAATAACAACAATATAACCAGAACATTCACCATAATAGCATTGAAATGATAAGAGAATAATAAAAGAAATAACACTTTGAATCTGAAAGAAATGTTCACGGGCCTTTTCGAGGGGGCAACCTCTAGTTGAGAAGAGCTCTATTACAATAATATCCAAGCTAGGGTTCTCATACCCTCAACTCCTATTTATACCAAAAAGAAGCATCTAGAAGGAGATCCTTCTAAAAACGGAAGCTTCTATTAGGTTTTCTTACATCCGCCTTATTCTATTTTATTGAAATTCCTTATTAATATTGACCTTTATTACATCCAAATATATTGTTCTACCTATGTGCGGGTTAGGACCCTAACAACATTATTCACACTATCAATTTTAATAATTAAAATATATTTTTTATTTTAATCTTGGTAATAATATTATAATTATTTACTAAATTTTAAACTTTGTAATAATATTATAATTATTTATTTGTAAATAGATAAAAATTACATAAACCGACATAGATCCATCTTAATTTCGTGAGAGGGATCAAACCTTTCGAGGTAAGGCATTGAATCACACATGGAACTAATACTTGGCTGTAGAATGGGCCTCTCAACTCAATTACATATTTAAACTCTTTTTTCAAAAGAATTTATTTTTTAAGGATGCACATCTAATTCAACAAGTGTTGCATGGCAGCGTAGTCCCTGCCAGGTTGGAATGGGAATAAATGCACTGCTACGGTGGGACCGAGAACATACATGTGGGAAGCAACTTGAAGTACATCACTCTTTGCAATGTCTCTACGTCGCAATCACTAGAAGTAGGAGTGTTGTCGTCACTGTCTCTATCTTTCGTCAGGCATCTATGGATAAAAGAGTTGCTAAAGCCAACTGATAGTAAATGTTCTCGAAAAATCCCATTAGGGTCGAACCCTTTTATCCTTTCAGCATATGTTAGGTTCAAGTTCTTGAAATGGCCTACGAATTTGTCAATCTTGTTGATGTTTCTACACACGAAGTCCCCGACTTTCCAGAGCAGAGGAAGGAATTGTTTTTTTCTCTTATCATGGAAAAATGCAACCAGTGGTTGTATTGTCTTGTTATTTTTGTAACAAACATCTTGTCCATGATGTGGCATGGAAGGAAAGTAGGATTTTCCTTGGAGTTGAAGACCATTAGTACACTATAACTTTCCTTTTGTTCAAGTAACCCCTTCCTGTCCAAAAACTTAGTTGCGTGGCCAGATATTCAGGGAGCATCCTTTCCTAACAATAAACCTTTGAAAACTGAGACAAAGTCATTAAAAACCTCATAAAACAATGGGAGACCTTGTGCCTCCACAAGTCCTAGTACCAAAATGTTACTGGGTTGAATTCATAGTTTATTTTCTTGGACAGAGATAGTTTTGGAAATGAGCAACAATGCACTATTGCGAAAATCAAGTAGGATGACATATAAAATTTATTTGATTCTTTGAATCGTGACAACTGGGAACAGATTTCAATGGAAATTAGCTTCCCCCAATCGAAAATTAATTGTTCCTTGACTGTGAAGTAAAAAATATAAATAACTATACGGGAAATGCTTGTCGTGGATTCCTGTCCCATTATTCTTGTAAACAACCAAGCAATTTCCTAGAATGGATTTCTAAAGGAACTGACCTGCAACTTTGTGATATCTTTAGGAACTATTGTCGGGTCTTCTAGGAACTCAGGTAAGAGGTCCAACCCGTTATCATGCTTTTCTAGGAACTGCTTGTAGTCTTGTCCTCTGAAGGTCATCTTAACATTTTATGGAAGACTTGAGGCCACAAAGAAACATGAGAATGGTCGCACAGTGGAATAATTATTTGTCTTGAAATATATTTTTCGGTGCACCAAGAGACCACCTCCTTACAGTCAAAAACCTCAAGGACGCATCCTACACGAGCGATTCCAGAGGTCCAAATCACTTTGTTCTGGGTGGTACGGGATGAATAGTAAGAGTATTCCCTGGACCACTGGAAATTTTGGTCCTCATGTTTGAATATATTCATTGTATCTCCACAGAACTATTGTCGAGTTGTTGCCATAAGTTTACAAGAATGTTTTTTTTCTCCAGACGATGTCTGAAATGAAGAGTTGGAAGGGATAATACAACATTGCAGAAATATTGGTGCAAATGCATGTGAATGGGAGATCTCCTCAAGACCTTCACTCATTAATGACAATTTCGATGGTTGTTGCATGATGTGTTGTTAGCATTAAAGACTAGTAATTGTGTACATATAAGTGTGAACATGGCAGATATGAAAATGAGCAATTAAGGATTGGATATTTTCTGAACGGTCCAACATGATGACTCGTGTTTGAGATGAACAATCGAAAGGGATAGTAAACTCTTCACAAATCTTGGTTTAATGCATATTAATGGGAGATCTCCTCGAGCGTTTCGCTCATTAAGGACAATGTTAATGGTTTGTGCATGGTGAGTTGTTAGCATGAAAGGTTACTAATTTCATATTAAGAAAGAAGTATGAAGGTCGCGGGGACATGAAAGAGAAATTAAGGAGTGTTTAATTATCTTTAAGCAGTCGGGTGGGCTTCAAAATAGGGTTCCAAGGTACAACCGTTGGAGCTGGGGGGGCGAGGGTCAAATTGTATGTCTCGATTTTTTTTAGTGCAAAACGCATAACACGAAAGAGGGCATGATGGGATAGACCAGAGGGAAATTTTGTATATCGCACAAGCCCGGGTAATTTTTGCAGGACACAGAACAATGGAAGTGCAAACGTGAGCCCGCCTATCCGGGAACCCACAATCGAAAAACTGGTTCAAGTATGGAATAGAGAAACGGTTGGGTGGATTCATTTTCGCTAATACATTGAAACTTGTAATATATATCCCATTGCATGGAAATATGTCTTATGCATGTCTCTGGGCAGAAAAGAGAAAATAAGAGAAGATAAATTAATTTAAATTTGAGGAGTCGAGCTTCATTTAAATTTCACCGTCTCGTCGGCACTTTTTCTTTTTAATGACGGTTTGTATGGTTGTTGCATGATGGAATGCTAGCATTAAACCTTGGTCGCTCATAGTAAACAGTTACTAAGAATTGGAGATTTCGTGAACCCGCCAAACTGAGGAACCGCGAAAGCGATTCCATGAAATGGGCAAGTATGGAAAGTGATCAGACGAGCTTCATAATTAGGGTGACAATGGTTCTCTAGGACATGTGACTTCCCGAGGGTCAGATTGTATGTCTCGGAACTTGAGTGAAAAATGTGTACCACGGAAGAGGGGATGATATGGGAGTCTGGCGGTCAATTTGTATATGGCAGAGGCGTGGGAGATCTCCTCGAGCATTTTTCTCATTAATGACATGTTTAAGGTTCATGTATAACGAAGCTTGCCAATTGCATATTCAGATAAAAGTAGGAAGGTGGTGGGGCTAGGGAACAACAATTAAGGAATGGTTAATTATCGAAAGCGATTGGTGACGCTTCGAAATAGGGCTAGAAGATACAACCAGCAGAGGTGAGGGCCCAAGGGTCAAATTGTATCTTTCGGGAGTGTTGACCGCAGAACGTGTAACACGGAAGAGGGCATGATGGTGCATCCTGCGGAAATTTTTTATATCGTGGAACTCCGGGTACTGTCTGCTAGTCACGAAACATTGGAAACAAAATCTTGAGCCTGCCAGTCCAGGAACCCATAATCGAAAAAGTGTCTAAGTATGGAACATGGAAACGGTAGGCCAGATTTGATACACAGTAAATGTACAACATCATGGAGATACAACCAATTTGGGGCTAAGTATTGAAAGGAACGACGGACGGTCGGGCTCGTGATGGGGCATTCCAATGCACAACTTGTATATTGCGGAACTCCGGGCACTGTTTGCAAGTCATGGAAGATTCGAAACACAATTTTGAGGTTGTAAGTCTGGGAACTCGTAATCGAAAAAGTGTCCAAGTATGGAATAGGGAAACGCTTGCCTAGACTTATTTTCACTAATATATTAAAATTTGTAATAACTTTCCCATTACCTCGCAAGATCTTATCTGCATGTTTCTAGACAAGTTTTGTAGGGATGGTTAGTCCTCGAGGCTTTTGCTTATTAATGATGATCTTTACGGTTGTTGCATGATGGCTTCTTAGCATTAAAACTTTGGTGTTGCATATTTGGAAAGAAGTGTGAGGATGGATGGAAAAGGAAACCGTGACTAGGAATTGGAGATTTTGTGAACCCGCCAACGCGAGGATCCAAAATAGGGTGACAAGGTCTCCCCAGAAGACGTGAGGCCTCGATGGTCAAATTGTAGCGCTCAAAACATTTGAATGCATACTATGTAGCACAGAAGAGGGGACGATGTCACAGTCCAACAGTCAATTTGTATATGGCGGAGATCCGGGTGCCAATTGTTTCGTACCAGTGTGTTCAATTGTCACTAGTAAGACCATAATCAATGTATTTTGCAAAGGGCGCAAAGTTAGTGGGGATGGAAGGCATCGACATATACTTTGAAACATTTGTGAACCCCGGTAGAGTGAAGGTTGTGAGTTCGAGGAGTCTGCGGTGGAATTGTAGATCACAAAAGTTTTGAGTGCAAGATGTATATCATGGAACAAGAAACGAAATCCACATACTATTTGCTAGTCGCGGAACATTGGAAACAAAATCATGAGCTTGCCAGTCCAGGAACCCACAATCAAAAAAGTGTCTAAGTATGGAATAGGGAAATGGTAGGCCAGACTCGATACACAGTAAATGTACAACATCATGGAGATACAGCCAATTTGGGGCTAAGTATTGAAAGTAATGACGAATGGTCAGGCTCATGATTGGGCATTTCAGTGAACAAATTGTATATTGCAGAACTCCGGGCACTGTTTGCAAGTCGTAGAAGATTCAAAAATTTTTTTTTAGGTCGTCAGTCTAGGAACCCGTAATCGAAAAAGTGTCCAAGTATGGAATAGGGAAACGCTTGCCCGAACTTGTTTTCGCTAATATATTGAAATTTGTAATAGTGTTCCCATTACCTGACAAGATCTTCTCTGCATGTTTCTGGAAAAGTTATGTAGGGATGGTTAGTCCTCGAGGCTTTTTCTTATTAATGATGATCTTTATGATTGTTTCATGATGGTGTCTTATCATTAAACCTTTGGTGTTACATATTTGGAAAGAAGTACGAGGGTGGCCAGAATAGGAAAGAATGACTAGGAATTGGAGATTTTGTGAAGCCACCAATGTGAGAATCCAAAATAGGGTGACAAGGTCTACCCAGAAGACGTGAGGCCTCGATAGTCAAATTGTAGCGCTCGAAACATTTGAATGCATAATGTGTAACACGAAAGAGGGGATGATGTTGCAATCCGACAGTCAATTTGTATATGGCAGAGGTCCAGGTGCCAATTGTTTCGTACCAGTGTGTTCAGTTGTCACTAGTAAGACCATAATCAATGTATTTTGTGAAGGATGTGAAGTTAGTGGGGATGGATGGCAACGACAGATACTTTGAAACATTTGTGAACCCTGGTAGAGTGAAGGTTGCGATTTTGAGGAGTCTACGGTGGAATTATAGATCACAAAAGTTTTGAGTGCAAGATGTATATCACAGAACAAGAAGCAATAGAGTTTGAAAGGGCTAACCTGGCAACCGCGGCCATAAATTAGCTAAGTATGGAAAGCAACAACGGTCGATCGGATTCGTCATGTGAGGATATAGATGGAGATGAAGATATGTCAGCCCGCCAACCCTGGAACCCACGATCATAGAAAGGTGACTAAGTATATAAACACAAAGTGATAATAAACAGGAAGAAGAAAAGGGGAAAATGGATAAGTATCTCACAGGACAACATCTATTGTTCGTCTATTAATGTCAATCTTTTCGAACCCCTGGTCAGTCCTCACTAGTAAAATCATAAGTTGCAGATCATGGAAGTTTTTTGAGTGCAAGATGTATATGACAGAACAGTGGAAATAAGTGTTGGATACCGCAAACCTAGGACCCAGTGGTAAGATAATTGGCTAATTATTGAAAGGGACCACAGTCGATCGGGCTCATGGTGTGATGATATAGATAAATATAAGCATCTTCCAATCTGTGAATCCAGGAGGCCGTGACCATAGAGAAACGACTATAGAGGGCGAGAAAACAGGGAGAATTTAAAGAGAAAGTGCTTATATTTATTCCAATAATATTCATATCAATATATATTAATAGATTATTTCTGGTCCAAATGCAAATCATCTTCCAATTTGCAGGATGTTGTTCGATTCACAAATTTCGTTGAAACCCATAAGCAACAGAAATAAATAAATAATATATATATATATATATATATATATATATATATGACGCAACATTTTTTATATGCACAGATATTATCAAATAGAATAATCTGCAATATATGAAAAATATTGAACAGGAACATAAGGTTAACACTTGAGTTTCCTTGTTCTAATAGAGTCATTAATTCATTCTACTTACGGGACCCCGAAGAATCAAAGAAGGACCAATCACATAAGTATGGCCTATGACAAATTATTGTTCCATGTAAAATGTAAGGAGCAAACAGAGTGGCCTTTATTTAAATCAAAGTGTTGGGCAGCAAAAAGAAAAGCTTGTCATCCATGTTCAACGACACACACACAAAAAAGTACAAAATAAAATAAAAAAAAACACCAGAGATTGGAAAACACCATACAAAAAAACTCAAATATTCTACATTCAAATAAACTAGGTTACAAAACATAGCTGAGATTATTTTCCATAATGACTGCGATTAGGCCCGTCGCAGACAAAAAAAGAGAAAATATGTAGAATAATGAAGCTTGTTGACAATCTTTTATAGATTTCAATTTGACCATCAAATGCTTGATTCGTAAAAAACAATGAGTTGAATATCAATTTCGGGTCTTGGACTTCATTGGTGTTGCCAACTAGATCTATTCCATCTTTTTGAATAGCTTGTCTCTTCTATATATGGCATGTTTTCATTGGATGGTTATTCAACATTCCATACTTTGCTAAGTGTTAATTTCCCTCCATCGTCGAAAACTTGGGGTTTAAGGTGTCTTCCTTGTAATGTTCATGATCATTGACATCTGAGACAACTTATAGATGCGATTCAGGCCCAATTCAAAGACGATGGAGTGGTTTTATGTGATGTCATCTTTGGGAGAAACAAATCCCGTTAGCCAACAAAAGCTGAGACAAAAAAAAAAAATTCAAGTATGTTGTGACTTTTATTCTCCCTGTATTCGATCATCTGTTTGGTTGAAAAGCCTGCCTGAAGATTTGTATGTTGAACTTCTTTGTTATATTACTGTAAACTGGAAGGGAATTCCAAGCCAACTACAAAATGTTCCTCCGTTGAAGTACACGGCTTCTTCCAGCAGCACAGATCTAGAAAATGTATCAAATGTTATAGATCACATCAGAATATATCTTTTGTCGCAGGGGTGGAAAACATGGCGGGCCACAAAATGGTATGAATGTTCTGAAGTGACGCCAAATATCAATCCATGCTCAGATGCACTAAGAAGAAAATTATAAATTGGAGACCCACAAACATGAGAAACTATATGCACGTTTGAATCAACATTATAAAATTACAAAATGTTTTATGCCAAAGTTGTAATAGACTTGACAGACAACCAATTTCTATTTCAAAGAGTGTTGAGTGACCTTTGGATGTAGTAACAGACTCGACATAAAATCAACTTTCGATCTCTACTGATACTAATGTCAAGTGCAAGAAGTCTTGATCACAGGCTCCAGGTAGTTTCACCTTTAGGCATCCACACTGGCGGTGACTCCAGGCTCCAAATAACTTTCACTTCAGACATTGACATTGGTGGTGGCAATGGGAACAATTCTATTGACTACACTACAGAAATGCGATGAACAAGAAGGGTTGTTATTGTCAAAACACTTACACTGCATGAGTGTCAAACCTGCAAAGAACATCGACTTTAGTGTTGCTTTGTCATGACAATTGCAATGTTTCTTTAAGTCCATAAATCTTTGGATGATGGGTGTCCTGTGCGATAATGACCTTGACATTAGGCACATGCCAGACATCTATTATCTGGCATTGCAGTGTTAATGCAATTTCCATATTGGACGATAGATCAATTGCATTGGCACAAGAAATATTAATTTTTTGATTAATTAACATCCTTGAAGTGTGTGAATCCCAAACAATGCCTAAAACTTTTCGAACAACCGTGTGTTAAAAAAATACATTGTTCTATATTTTAAAAAATAAAAAATTGTAAGTGGAAACAACTCTGGAATACACCACTACATTAAGGTCTCTTCTAAAGAGTGAAATAAAATGATTACATGAAGGTGGTAGTAAAAGGTGATTTCCAGAAACCAAATCATTACCTAAACAGGAGAAACTTCTTGCAGGAGGTGGTAGTATAAAGTAATCCTCAGAAAGTGCTACAAAGTTCATAATAGTAAAAAGAATAGTAAAAACAATTGCGCAGTTGCGATAGAAAGTTGATTGTATGTGGAGTCTATTACTACATCCAGAGGACAGTGAACAAACTTTGACAAAGAATATGACCTTCTGTCAAATCTGTTACCACACCCAGAATTAGTTCAATAAAATTTGAAATAGAAACTTTTGTAATTTTATGATGTCGATTCAACCACCCATACAGTTTCTCATATTCACGATGTTCCAAATTTATAATTTCCTTCTGAATATATTCACGAATGGAGTAATATTTTACGCCATTTTTTAATATTACAGACCATTTTGCAAGCCATGGTATGTGCGACTCCTCTGACGAAAGATAAATTCTTGTGTGGTCTGCAGAATTTTATACACTTGCCAAATCTATGTTGTTGGAAGAAACTATATACTTCAACGACGGAGCATTTTGCAGGTGACTTGAAAGTCTCTTCCAACTCCTAGTAAGAAAACAAAGAATATCAACACACAAATCTCCAAGCAGACCTTTCAACCATCCAAAGCATCGAATACAAGGACAACATCAATCACAAGACACTTGATTTTTTTTTCTTTTTTGTCTGAGTTTTTGTTGGCTAACATAGTTTTTTTTGGCTCAAAGTTGGCGGCACTTAAAACCTTTCACTCATCTTTCAATTGGGCATGAATGGAATCTCTAAGTTGTCTCACATGTCCATGACTAGGAACATTACAACGAAGGCACCTTAAAGCCCAACTCTTCAATGATAGAGAGAAATGGGAATAAGTATTTAAAATTAAGGATGGAGGATGATAGTACAATATTCCATAGATTTTGGCTTAATTCTTTTTAATGGAAGATGCCCTCGATATTTACGCTTTTTAATGCAAATATTTTCAAATATGTGTGTTGAATAGTCACCAATAGCACGAGTTAACATTCCCATATGCAAGCAGATTCTCAAATATGACAACCTGTAACATATGCATAGTATTAAAGAGGTACATGACGTCAAGACCTTTGTGGATGACACGTTCGTGGATGCCAATGTGGTGGTACAATATTGCACTATTACTATGATGATGCCTTTAAAAAACTAAAATAGACAACACTTTTTGCAAATTCAAAATGGACGCAATTTTTTTTTATCAGATCCCATAATATTCGCATGTTTATGCATTTTAATGGGAGATGTCCTCAAGCTTTCCGCTTATTAAAGACAATCTTTTCGAACTTGTCTGGTTGGTTTTCACTACTAAAATCATAATTAATGTGCATTGGGAAGGACAAAAGGTATTGGGGATGGAGGGGAGTGAAAAATGATTTTAGCTTTTCTGAACCCGGGAGTGTGTGAACCCGTGAAAATTTGAAGACTCAACTAAGTATGAAAAGGCAGGTTGGACAGATGGAGTCATCGTAGGTAGAGGCAGGCTTGTAATTTCAAGGACTCTGGGTTCGAATTGCAAAGAACGAAATTTATGGGTGAAATATGTATAGCTCGAACATGGGTGGCCAGAGTTCGATAGCACCTATCCGTGAACTCGCATTCATAAAATTGGCTAAGTATGCAAACGAACGACAATCAGACGAACTCGTGATGTGAAGATATAGATGGAGATGACGATTTGTCAGTTCCCCACACCAGGAACCCGCAAGCACATAAACGTGACAAAAGTATAGAACCAGAAATGCATAATAGAGAGTAAGAACAAAAGGAAAAAAATGGGCAAGTCTAGAAGAAATTGGCTAAGTATGTAAACGAATGATGGTCGATCGGAGTCGTGATGTAAAGATATAGATGGAGATGATGATTTGTCAATTTCCCACCCCAGGAACCCGCGACCACAAAAACGTGACAAAGTATAGAACCAAAAGCGCATAATAGAGGGGAAGAACAAAAGGGAAAAACAGACAAGTTTACAAGAGGAAAAAGAAAGGGAGAGAAGAACTTTATCGCTTACACAGCAACACTTAGTGTCATAACTATGAAACCATAGAAAGACATTAACTATGGGAAAAACATCGTTAGCTATGAAATATAGTTGGAGCCCGACAAACTCTGGTTCAAGCCATAAGAGATGTTGTTTACATCCACTGCAAAATTTTTCATATCATTTTATCCTAATAGAACCAGACCACAAAAACGTGAGAAAGTATAGAACTGGAAATGCATAATAGAGGGGAAGAACAAAAGGGGAAAACGAACAAGTTTACAAGAGGGAAAAGAAAGGGAGAGAAGAACTTTATCGCTCACACAACAACACTTAGTGTCATAACTATGAAACCATAGAAAGACATTAACTATGGAAAAAACATTGTTAGCTATGAAATATAGTTGGAGCTCGACAAACTTTGGTTCAAGCCATAAGAGATGTTGTTTACATCCACTGCAAAATGTTGCATATCATTTTATCCTAATAGTATTTTTTTGGGGAACCAACTATAAAACCATGTAACAAGAGATCCAACTGCAAAAGGCCCAACTGTAGGCGCAGGACCTCAACCCTGTAAAGTTGAATCAAATAACACTAAGCAATATCCAGCGAACCAAGAAGAAAGCACCACCCAGTCGATCAGGAATGTCGGTGAAGAACAATATTAGCCAAAATCACTGCACACAATATTGTATCAAAAAATTCGGAGGAAAATGTATTGTAACACATATGTTAACAAAATATTTCAGGTTGTGAGACCTGTCAAGTAAACATTCAAAGTTGCCAGGACCGTCCAAAGGCCTGCCACTATGCAAGCAATTAAGAAATGTGTGATTTTCACTGCAGGTATTTTTCAATACTGGGAGCGATCAAAATCCTCTTGCAGTCCATCTTTGTATGTAATTACTACGACCAGAGAAGAAGGACTGTAATGATGTCTTCGTCTCATTCTTGATTTCCAATGTTCAACATAGAACCCACCTCCATCATAGGCACAGTGATGCATAGTTAAAATAACTCATATTTTCTCCTCACATACAAAGATGTTCTGCAAGAGGATTTTGACTCAAGCATCCCCAAATCCCCAACACTCAAATTTCCCACCTGCAAACTGCAAATAGCAAGCGAAGTTGAACACGACACCCAAACCCGCCCATCAACAGGGAACGACAAAAGGCCAAATGTTCGACATAGAACCTATCTCCAACACAACCACAGTGACACATAGGAAAACAAAATCATATTTTCTCCTCACATAAAAAGATGTTCTACAACATGATTTCGACTCAAGCAACCCCAGTAGTCAAATTTCCCACCTGCAAACTGCAAATAACAAGTGAAGCTAAACACAACACCCAAACCCATCCATCAATGGGGAAGGATAGAAGGGCAGTTCCAATCGCGATTGCAGAATCCCAAGCATGCAAACTACAACAACACAAACAGACAAACAAGAACAATAGGAACAGGAAAATAAGAAATCAGTGAACAAGCAAGAAGCAAGCATGAACCAATGAACCAACAATGATGCTAAAGAATAATATTTCCCATATTCACTGCGGAGAACATTGCATATAAAAAAAATACGGAAGAAAATGTATTGTAACATGCCTGTTAAGTAAACATTTAAGGTTGTGAGGCTTGTTAGTTAAAAAATTAAGTCTGTCAGAACTGCTCTGTAAACATTTAAGAAAGAATGCAGTGTGGCAGGTCTCTTACATATGAAAAAAAACATTTATTATATTATTTTATAACAGTAAAAAAAAATTAGTAACAATAATTCGAACAATGTAAAAAATAAATATATTCAAAGGACAAAGTAATATGAAGTCAACTAATAAATTGACTCTCTATCTTCAAAACTTTGGATATCCAAACATTTCAAGAAAAAAATAAAAACTCAAAAACTTTGGATATGCTAGCATATCAAACTTTGGGAATATCGAAGTTGGGAATAAGACCTCCAATCTCTTGTCCAGTCAGATCATGACATATATGGTATTTTTTATTATACAAAAATCAATGTTTTTAGTTACCTAGTTCCAACAATAGATATTGTGCAAATATTTTTAGTCAAAGGACAAACTAATATGAAGTCAACGAATTATCCATCCCTATAGTCCCTCTAAGCCTTAGGTAGGGACTAATAAGAATTCAAGTGGTCACATGGTAAGAAGTTTTACATTCACAAGAATTCAGAGTATGGTTTCTAACAATGTTTTTTCAAATTTATAAATGCGAGAGTTTTCTTTGTAATTTTAAATGTCAAATATAAAGATTTTAATATTATTAAGTTATTTGCATTTATTTATTTTGAATGAAATATATATTTTAGGTTTTTTTTTCATTTTATTATTTTGAAAATGGTATATAAGGTAAATTAACCACTTATAATTTTGGTAATTTAACCTAAATCTGTTGCTTGCAATTCACAAGACTAGATTTGAACATTTTAAATGTGCAATTATATTTCCATTCTATTAAAACTAATTTATAATGTATTTTCATAAATTTACCAATAAATTTTCCTTTTATTATTATTTATTTGAAAAAAAAAAATTAGATTTAATTTATAATGTATTTTCATAAATTTACCAATAAATTTTCCTTTTATTATTATTTATTTAAAAAAAAAATTAGATTTCATTTATTGATTAACTCTATTTAAAAATTAAAAATGTTTTCAGTATATATTCAATTTAATATTTTTTATTATTATTAATTAACTCTATTTAAAAATTTTAAAAATACTTTCATTATAGTTGAATATCCCTTTTTCATTTTATAGTTTAGTTTATCTTTCCTTGCATAGCCTCCCAACACAAGAATATGGCCAGCTATCTTAACAGATCACCACTAGCGTAATATCGCTAAGCTCCCATGCCAGTGTAAGCTTGTCTAGCGTCCCTTCCATACGGGTCGATTCGTCCCGGTCTTTAACTACTACTGAGCCAAACCTTAAGATTGAGATCCCACGCCTGTTGACCGGGGACCGGGTCCCTTTTATCAGTACATAATCCCGCAGAGATAGAAGCAGACTCAAGCAATTTATTCATTTTCACCACATCATTGTTGTTAACCTATTCTGTTCTTGCGAGAAATCTGTATATATATCTAAAATCAAGAAGGTCATATGACATGCAAAATCACCAAGTTGGGACAAAGTTGCGAAGAACCATTTTTATCAATCTTCAAATTACAGCTCTCAAAAGTATCAATGCAAACAAAATATTTGGGAGATAACAAACACCATTTCGGTGCAAAAATCTGCTTAAGGTGTTTCTTTCTGCTGCTGTTTGTTCAGCAGAGGTAGATCGAACACATATTCAAACGAAAGAACAAAAAAATTGCAGAGACTTCTCTATGTAACTAAATATATTGGCCTCGATAGAGAAACCCTCCTATTGCTATGGCTGTGAGGCACCAGAGGCGTATACGGCGCATCGGTCTTGTTCCTTTGCATCGCACTGTACATGGCAGCCAGCGGGGTGGAATTCGGTCGACCGGATCTGTAGGAAGGAGCGATATCGTTCATATAGATTGGCTTGGCCTGAGACTTAAACTCGGGAATGGCCCCGTTCATGTGCTTCTTCTTCTCACTGGATTTCCTCCAGAAGAACAGAGAGCTCTTCCATGACTTCCTTTTGTGAAGTTGATCCAACGGGGCTTTCAAATGCGAGAGCGACGACGCCTCCTCACCCTCTTGATGCCGTTGAGCTTCTGCAAGCACCTGTGAAAGCCACAATATAAGCGAAAATACGCCTTTTTGTTTCTGTTAATGCAAACTACAAATATTTATAAGAGGCAGATGTGGGATCTGAGTGAGAACCTGAGCGTAGTCTATTTCTGCATCAAAGCAAAAATAATCGAACTGGGAATGTCCAGACATGGGGATGTCAGAGCTCACATTGCCATTCGAAGACATTGAAAAATAAAAATGAGATCGCAAAACCATGGGCTCATCCATATTAGTGTTTGAACATTTTCTTAAAAAGAACCGCAATCTAATAAATTCCCACGGGCCTACTGCTAGATCACAGCCCAAGAACCCGCCAACTTTTTTGGAACTCCAATCTGATAGATTCCCACAGGCCTACTGCTAGATCACAGCCCAACTACCCTAATTTTAGAATAACTTCCAGTTAAAAGTGCAAATACATTAATGCTCTTGTAGATAACGATTGTTGGCTTCAGCTCCGAAGACATTCTTAACGGTTGTTGGATTTTCTTAACTACGCCCTCTGCTTTTTAAAGAAGACATTCAGAAAACCTTAACCAAAACACTAAATCGGACTGTTCAGCAAAGTAAAATGTGGTTACTCAAATCACCATCCACCTGTCCATACACAGAGAGAGGTGTGATGTCAATGATGGGAGGCTCAGATAAACAAAGAAAAAAGTACAGTGAGAGTTGTAATGTGAATGATGGGAGGCTCAGATAAGCAAAAGAACGTGAAGTTCTCAAGTAGTCAAGTGGCTGCAGCGGCTTTGCAGTTGTCTGTCTGTGTATTGGCAGTGTCAGTTTACCATCCAAGGCACTGCAGACGACTGTTCGCAAAATATTTTAGGGTTTGAGGAGATTCACATGTATCCAATTTGCAAGTTTCCAAGCCTTTGTACAGACGCATTAGGTATTTCGTCGGTCGATTTAATCCTCAGCCACAGCCTTCTGCTCCTACAACGGTCAAGTTTTGTTTTGTTACCGTTAATAACGGTTATCGTCCTCCGGATATGATTAAAATTATATAATGAAAATAATTGTGTTCTATCGGATTCTATGTACGACAATCTGTGCGGCCCTACTCCACATTCTCCACCACGCAGTGATAGTTGTTCTGCAAATGGGTGGAGTGATGTATGAGATTTTAAAATGGCAAAATCATGAAAATATGGCTATTTTTTTTCCGAAGGGTAGATAGGTTGAAGTTGGTGTTGGACCGTAACACTCATCATTGTGAATGCTAAGTTGTTTCAAGGTTATGATTCGTGGAAACATAAATATGTAAATTGAAAATATCTGGAAATATAGACAAGTATAATGATTCTTTGTTTAGAAATGGGTGGAAATATAAACATGTGAATTGAAAATAAGTGTAACCATAAATAAGTATGGTACAAAGTTATGATTGTTTATTTCAAAATGGGTGGAAATATCAATTGTTTAAGATTCCACTTATTTTTAGATATAGGTAATTATAACCTTGGGAATGTAATGGTTTGGCCATTTTTAGGTGGGGAATTGTAACATTGTGAATTAAGTTTATGGTTCTATTTATTTCCCACCTACTTATTCATAGTTTTGCTTATTTTTTAGTAAGAAATTATGACTTGGACAACTTGTTCATTTATATTCACGGTTTCATCTATTTCCAAGTGAAATTGAAACAATTGTTATAGTTATTGTTAATAAATAGTTATCATCACTATAATTTGATTAGAAGTATATTTTGAAAAAATAATTGTGTTAATGTACAACATTGAATGTGTATGGCCACAGTTTCACTTTGTTTGAGTTGGAAAACATTATTCATCATGCAGAGTTTTAAAGATTGTTTTCCTAGAAATGCATTAAATAAAAAATCGTGTAAAGAAATGGTGAAATAATGAATGGGCAAGTTGCAAGGTATGATTGCCTACACAAATATGGGTGAAAATCATGAACATGTAGGTCAGATATGAGAAGAACCATAAACCAACAAGGCACAAGGTTATGATTATCTACCTAAAACTAGGTGAAACCATGAATTGTTCGTGGTTCTATCCATTCCCAAGTAGGCAATCAAAACTTTTGTCATAGTTTTGGTTTGACATGAGTAGAAGCCTTTTTAACTCACATGTTTCAAGTGAACACTTCACTTGTCATCAAAGAAAATAACAGTAAGAAAGATAACAAGTATAACCTTTTTCATCCATTTCCAAGTAAACAATCATAGCCTTGTACCCTATTTGTTCAAGGTCCTACCCATTTCTAGGTAGGGAAACATAACCGTGCAACCTACCCATTCATGTTTTTGTACAGTTTAGGTAGGGAATCATAACATCATGGTTTCATCTTGTTCATTAATAATTTCATCCATTTCGTTATTAGGACTCTACATTATGCTAAATGTTTGTCTCCCCAAACCACATGTGGAGGATAATGAGATGGTTCAAATTTTAAATCCACTTCTAAATATGTTAGCATTTATCTATCTCAACCTTGGGGGATCTATCAAACTGTTTTGAGAGGGAAAAAATCCACACACAAACCTATGGTTAAAAGTTCTAGGTGTCAAGATAGAGATCTATGCTAGTCTTTTTTTCTCTTCTTCCTATTTTATGTGACATTTTTTCTATTTTAATTTATTGGGATTAACACATGTTACATTACATGACACTTGATCTAGAATGAATAATCATATAATTTGTCATCTATTTTGGTACTTTATAGGTGGAAAAAAATGGATTTGTTGACTTGTAGGGCTCATTTTAGGGGCAAGTCTTGCTTCAAAGATTTGGGGTCCAAAACCTTCAAGAGCACATTTGATGCCTTAAATTGTTGTTTTTTTGGGTCAAAACTTTGCAAGCATAGTTTGTAGCCTCTTTGACATTGTTCTACACTTCAAGATATTTCCAACAACATGAAAATCACCTCAATCGGAATTCATATGTGGAAGTTGTGCCTCACACAAGTTGACCTATCTTGTTGACCACATGTTGTGAGTCACAACAACCCACTAAAATCTTGAGTTTAATGAGTACCCCTACTACCAAAATTTTGCAAGGTACTAATCTTATGTTTACCTAAATGGTTTTTTGTTTATAAGATTGATGCTTCTATACAATCTCCGCTAATGTGACGCAGATTTTGTTACTTGAACCCATGTCCGTTGTATAAATCCTTTTTAGCTTTACGCCACCAGCCCTTAACCTTTTGCAAAACTCGATTTCTCATATAGAAAAGCCTCGTAGTTATCCATGTAATACGCCATTGAAGGTAATGAACATAGGGTTGTCTGCGCAGAATAGTTATAGCACATCGTACTACTCTGACCAAATCAAAATTGTAACGTTTTTTTCATTAGTTGTTCGTGGGTGAGGAATTTTGGGCAACATTATAACCATGTTAACATATAATCGACCTCAATTGTCTGCAATTCCACCAAAAAAAATTATTAACGTTGTCGCTGCAGGAATTGGGTAAATTGTGTTGTGAGCAGTAGTCTTCGAACCAACAGGTAAATTTTTTATTATTTATTATATGTAATCAGTTTAGTAGTGAACTAATTTAAATCGGTGGGATGATTTATGCAGGAGACAAAATGTTCTATATGCAAGAGAGAAAGGGGGGAAGCCAAATAACAATCACTCCTACTCTTGTTTCGAAACAGGCCTCTCTCAATATTACCAACACAAACAGCCATGATAGAAGGGAACACTACCCCAACTATTATGATATTTATGACCTGTTTCAGAATGAGAGTTTCCCACCTGAAGAAAAATACATCGGTGAGTACAGGAATATACACAAAAGCGGGATCCACACAATAGCAGCTCGTCCAGACCTATTTTCCTACAATGATGCTACACTATGGTGTTTCACACATGTGTATAAAGATATCGGGTTGATTACCAATGCCTCAGATGTCCCAATTGAATCCCTTAAGGAATATGACATCAGGATTTGATATAAGACCCCAGAACCCATTGTCTCGTTGGATGAATCTCAGGTTCGATCAATCTCAGGTTCGATCGCCACCAAGGGGAAAGTCAACTTGGGGCGTACATGTTAACTTAGGCTAAGTTGTATTTAATTGTGTTAGAGCACATACTATGTAAATAAGTTTGTCCCTTATTATAAAAGGTGAACCTATTTCTAATACAAGCATCTTTTTCATTTGCTAAAACCTATCTTCTCATTTTCTCTCGTTGTTTGATAGTTGCTATGTTTCTTCTTGCTTGTTTTTTTAATCTGAGTTGTGCTCATAAAAGCTAGTGCGCCTTTCTCAATGGCTGCACCTTGGCTTCACGTTTTTGAATGATTCCACCTCTGAGAGTTATCCTATCCCTTTGTCTATTCAATCTCTCAAGTGGCATTCCTCTTACTACAAGTTACTCAAGGAAAGAAGGAGGGGTGCACCATTTGGGTTTTGCACCCTTGCTAAGGTTTTTCTTTTTAACTGTCGGGAATGAAAGAAGTGCGCCCTCCTCAATCGTTGCACTGAGACTCTCCCTTTGGTCTCTGCGACTCATACTGAGATAGTCTATCCCTTTAGCTAACCTCAGTGCATGCCAGCATTGGTTTTCAACTATTTATGCTTCCCCACAACAATGAGGTGCTCCATCTCAGAAATGCGCCCTTCCTGAAGTTTGGGGCAACTGTTGGAAGTTTTTAGATGTGCAATCTAAGGGAATAGATCTCCTTCTTAGGCAGATCAATTGGTATCAAAGCTTCAAGATCCAAGGAGAAGCTTCAGATCTTGAGTACGAGCCCAATTTGTTTTAGTTTTCATAATTTCCAGTCCAGATCACACCCTTCTCAGGGTTTCCTTATCAATATCAGTGGGTGCACAGGTCTCCTAGCCCAAGGGGCGCACAGATCTCCATCACCAAGAGAGGAGATTCATAGATCTATTGGCCTACAGATATCTCCCTCTATTTATTCTCCCCCCCTTTGCTCTAGGGTATTGCGCACTCTGTTCCCACAACAAAGCTTGACCCATATTTTGTTTCAAAGCCAAGTTTTTTTTTTCTTGAATACTTCATTTTTCCTCAAGATGCCTCCTAAAAGAGATCCCTTGCCAGTGGACTCAAACTCCTATACCTTGAATCCTGTACAAGATCTCGCCTTTGTCCTTAATGAGTTACTGAGAATGCAACAGAAACATAATCCAGATCCCCTACAGTTGGATACTTGAATCCAACTCCCTAAGTTTGTTGGGCAAAGCAATGTAGAAGCTGTGGATTCATGGATCTGTAGCCTTTCCAAATATTTCAACACTTTCTCAGGCCTCACCGAAGAAAGAAAACTTCAGATCATTGCCTTGCAATTGGAAGGACTTGCCCAAACATGGTGGGATACAGAGCAAGAAAAGACCACATTCGTGGTAGATATTGGGGATGCTCCAGGATCCTCTACCTCTCAACCACTCAAAAGTTGGGCTCAACTTTGTGAAGCCTTGAGAAGTCATTTCTACCCACCTGGATACCTACAATATTTATGGATCGGATGGCACCAGCTCCGCCAACTCCCTACATAAGGAGTGCAAGCATACATTGACTACTTCTCCAAGTTGCACCTGTTGCTCCACATTCCAGGCCCGAAAGAGGTATTAATACTTAAGTTTATTTCTGGGTTATTGGTTCAATTCCGTAGGGAAGTAGAGTTATTTGAAAATCATACATTAGACAAAGTTTTTCACAGAGCATTGGCAATAGAAAGGAAGATAGCTCCTAGGGGTCGTACTCCTCAGTCTTGTCCCAACCCTAATCCCTTTGTCTCTCAAACACCCACCTCTAATCTTTTAGTTCGCTTCCCACCTACTCGCTCTCTGAATCCAAATACCAATGCACCCTGGCGTTCCTTCCACAAGACTAACTCCCATAACACTTCAGATTTTCGAGTTCTCAAATCCTCGAAAACCAACAAAACCTTACTCACTGAGCCTACTGCTTCTCAACCAATCGAAGACAATGAGGGAGTTTCTCTTGAAAACCCCACCGAAGTAGATCCCTCTTTGATTTTAATGACCACGGAATATCTGAACTCATCAACCCAACCCCTCTTCACTCACAACTGCCAAACCAAAAATTCATTGGCTTTACTTATCATGGACAATGGCAGCCAAAAAAATTTGGTGTCTCAAGACCTAGTCAACTACCTTCATTTGGTCACTAATCCGCACCCAAAACCCTATCATCTAGAATGGGTTCAAAAAGATGGTCCTTGTCTATTGGTATCTCAATGTTGCCTGGTCACCTTTTCCATAGGCCAATTTAAAGACACTGCCCTCTGTGATGTCTCGCCATTGGATTGTTCTGACTTACTTCTTAGACTACCCTACCAAGCCCAAAGAAATACCATTTATATGGCTAAATCCCGCCAGTATAAACTTACAAAAGATGGCCACACCTATATCCTAACGACAACAACACCCAAACCCACTTCTACCAAAGACAACATCCCTCATATCTGATGCAGGAGCATCGCTCACTCATCAAGCGAGCCAGCGCGTGGAGAAGAAAAGACAGCTGGATAGCGCCAGCATCAAATTTTGAAACACCTTGGGAATTGTTGCGCCGCTCTTTCATGAAGCCATTCATAAAGAAGCGCACTTGTATTGTATTGTAGATAGGAAGGCATTTATTAGTTTTAATGTTGTTAGATAGGAATTAATTGTAGATTTGATAGTTGTAGAATTCGAGAGGGCAAATAGAATATAGGCACCCTCCTTTGTATTATTGTATTCATTCACCCAGGAATAAGAGAAGAGCAAGCGGAGAACTTGTGAAGAACACCTATGTACAGATTGAATTAATAGAAGAGAGATTTTGATTCAACTTCATGGTTTGTGTTGTTTCTCTGCGTTAATAATATGCTCCTGGATGTTTGTTTTCTGTCATGCATTTGCTTTGATATGTTGTATATGTGATTTCATAGTTGATTTGAAATCTGTGAGAGAGAAGAGAATGAGCTTCAATTGTTTCTCTGTCTAAGCCAAGAGATTCCTGCATAGAGTGCAGTCGAATTCATCTGCATAGAGTGCATTGATGAGGCCAGACAATTGAACCCTTCTTCTCATCTGCCTAGAAGTTGAATTGGGTTATTAGAGCCGTGCAGGAGAAGTGCAGGCAGAGGCTGGAGTCTCAGTAGCTAGACTGAGAAAAGAAAGGCAGGGATTACTGTTGTTGCAAGTGCATAGGACCTGGAAGAACTCAACACTTAGAGGGTTGTTGAAGGTTCAGTGAGAAAAGCATGGGCAATCTCTGAAGGAGTCAGAGGAATTAAGCTCAGGAGGGATAGTTCCATCGTGAAGGCAGTGGGAACAAACCCAGGAGAGATTCGAACAGGAAGAAGTTTTGAAGTGGGAGAAATCCTCAAGGAGTAGAACAGGCGGACAAGATTCGCAGGAGAGATTTGTGAAATCCCGACGATCGTCAAATCGTGGAGAAGTTGCGCGAGGTTTAGTCCCGAGTCGCAGAGAGAAGAACCCAGAGCCATTGTGTATCGGCATGTCGGGATTCGGCCTTCGGCGTTTGTCGAGGTGAGGTTCATACTTGTCGAAATCGCGAGCAGCGATTTCCCGAATCAACCGGGGTCATCGATCATCGCGGAGACATGTGGCATCAGATCCTGGGAGGTCGGGGTTTGGCGTTCGGGACTTTTCGATGTAAAGGAATTGTGACAGTTGAAATCGCGATCCCATGATTCCCGATAGAAGCGGAGAGAGGAGGTGACGTGGCGTGGGGTTAGCGCACGTGCACATCGGCATTCGAGTTTCATAGATTTGTGGGCGAGTGATTCGCGACATCACAGGTGTCGATTTCCCGATAAGTGAATCCTCGACAGGACGGAGGCGTTGACCATTGACCATCGGAGATCGGGGTTCGGAGTTTTGGATTGCATGAGAAGTGCACACAGGGTTCGCGATACCGCGAAACCCGATTTCTCGAGACGACTGACCGGAAGATCACCAGAGTATCCTGTGGGTGACTAAAGGTCCCGATACGAGATAGAAGAGGGATACAACTCTTCGGGGCAAAGTATAGAAGGTCCTGGTGAGAGCGGGTTGCCAGTGAGGGCGACTTGCGTCATTTGTGGTATCAGAGCGGGAGAAGAGTTCCCTTTGTTCAGGTAGCAGAGAGGAGCGGATTACACCATGCCGCCAAGGAGGGAAAGGCAGTCACCTGATCGAGAAGACAGGGATGCCCGAAGAAGAGGTAGGCCGGCAGGAAATCCAGAAATAGAGCGCCAGATGCGAGATCTCCGAGCAAGGCTTGAGGAGATGGAGACTGCGCAGAGACATGGAGCTGGTGCAGGAGAGTTCAGTGATTCCGAAGTGGAAGAGGAAGCTGGACACAATGTAGAAGAGGTCACAGTAGAGGACGCCTCAACAGAACGGTTGATCAGAGCCATCGCTAGGATGAGCTCAAAGACCAAAATGGACATTCCCGTCTATGAGGGGAATCTAGATGCAGAAGAGTTGTTGGAATGGATCCGAGCACTCGACACCTACTTCGATTACGAAGACATCGAAGAGGACAAGAAGGTAAGGCATGCTATTACGAAGTTGAAAGGACATGCAACCTTATGGTGGGACGAGTTGCAGGCTGATAGGCGCTGCAAAGGAAAACAGAAAATAAAGAACTGGGATAGGATGATTGCTAAGATGAAGGCGAAGTTCATCCCTAGAGATTACCAGCTCTATTCAGGCGAATGCAGAACCTGAGACAAAAGTTGATGACGGTGAAGGAGAACACCGAGGAATTTTACAGGCTCAACATTCGAGCAGGTCATCGGGAAAGCGATGATGAGAAGGTGGCGAGATATCTGAATGGTTTAAGGTACGACATTCAGGATGAATTAAGCATGCTGACCATCAGGACGGTGGAAGATGCTTACCAATTGACTCTAAAAGCCAAGGAGAAGCTGAGCCGCAAGCAAGGACAGTGAGGGCGAGGCAGGAGTCAGCCCAGAGGCAAGGCGGTTTCCTAGGAAAGAACTCAAAAGCCCAAGGAGGATTGGAAGAGACCTCAAGGTAAGGTTGAGAGAGGTGGAACCTCACAGCAGAGGCAGCCATATGTTGAGCCGAGGAGATAGCAAACTGATCAGCGAGGAGATTATGCTGATGCAGACACTTTTCCTCGTACCAGAGGTAGAGGTAGAGGGCGAGGAGGAACCATCACATGTTTTACATGTGGGAAAGATGGACACAAAGCCGTTGATTGTCCAGACAAGAAACCGGACAGAGGAGAAACTCACATCACAGAGCCGCAGAGGCGTGATGCTGAGAACGAAGATGCAGACAGTGGAAGATCTCTTGGGATGCATAAGATCCTTCTAACACCTGAAAAAGAAGTGGAGAGCGCAGTGCAAAGGAGAAGACTGTTTAGGACAGCTTGCACAGCCAAAGATAGGAAATGCAAAGTCATTGTGGACAGTGGAAGCATCGATAATCTCGTTTTGACCGAGATGGTGGAGAAGTTAGAGCTGGAAACAACTAAGCACTCGAGTCCATATAAAGTTTCGTGGCTGCAAAAAGGACACCGGGTAAGTGTTACGAAACAATGCTTAGTTAAATTTAAGATAGGAAATTACCATGATGAGATTTTGTGCGATGTTATTCCCATGGATGTATGTCATATATTGCTGGGTAGACCATGGAAGTATGACAGAAATGTGGTTCATGATGGAAGGATGAACACATATACCTTGGAGAAGGATGGGAGGACACATAGACTGCTTTCGATAAAGGATAAGGAGGTGATCCCAGAAGTAAACAATACCATACTTCTCATGAGTGGGAAAGATATTCTCACAGAGATGGAGAAAAATGAAGATCCACAATTCTTTGTGGTCAGGAAACCGAGAGTTGTCCTGACAAGCACAAGAGTGGATGACTTACCGGATGAGATTCAGGAACTGTTGGGAGAGTTCGTTGATATCATCGTGGACGAACTACCTCGTTCGTTGCCACAAATGCAGAGTGTGAGTCATCACATCGATCTCATACCCAGAGCAAGTTTGCCAAATAAGGTAGCATACAGGTTGACGCCTCAGGAGAATGAGGAGGTCAAAAGACAGGTACAGGATCTGCTAGACAAAGGACTGGTTAGAGAGAGTCTGAGCCCATGTGCTGTTCCGATAGTGCTAAGTCCGAAGAAAGATGGAGGCTAGAGAATGTGTACAGACTCCAGAGCAATAAACAAGATCACCATCAGGTACAGATTTCCACTGCCGAGAATGGACGATCTGATGGATTGCCCAAGTGGGGCAAATTATTTTTCGAATATAGATCTCAAGAGCGGATATCATCAGATTCGCATGAGAGAGGGAGATGAATGGAAGACAACATTCAAAACAAACGAAGGTTTGTACGAATGGCTGGTCATGCCATTTGGCTTGACAAACGCACCGAGCACCTTCATGAGGCTGATGAATGAAGTCCTGCAAGAATTCATCGGAAAGTTTGTGGTCGTATACCTGGATGATATACTGATTTTCAGTAAAACGAAGGCTGAGCATTTGAAGCATTTGGCTATTGTGATGAGAAGACTGCAGCGGGAAAAGCTGTTGGTCAACATGAAGAAATGTTCATTCATGCAGACAGAGCTCATTTATTTGGGTTTTGTTATTTCGGCAAATGAATTGAAGATGGATCCTGAGAAAGTGGAAGTGATAAAGAATTGGCCATCACCCAAGAATGTTTTTAAGGTGAGGAGTTTCCATGGATTGGCTAGTTTCTACAGAAAATTCATTCGAAATTTCAGTGGAATTAGCTCAGCGATGATGGACACGGTGAAGAAGCGGCATAAAGTTTTTCACTGGACGGCAGAGGCTGAGAGGAGCTTCAAACTGTTGAAGCGAAAGATCATAGAGCAACCAGTGTTAGTGTTTCCTGATTTTCAGAAAACATTTCAGGTGAAGTGTGATGCCAGTGGGTATGCTGTTGGAGGGCTCTTGAGTCAGGATGACCGACCCGTGGCATACTTCAGCGAGAAATTGGACGATGCAAAGCTGAAATACTCCACGTATGATAAAGAGTTTTATGCCATCATACATGCATTAAAGAAGTGGAGGCATTACTTGATACCCAAGGAATTTGTGTTGTACAGTGATAATCATGCATTGCAGTTCGTGAGTCAACAGAAGAAGTTGAACCAGAAGCATGCAAAATGGGTAGAGTACATGCAAAATTTTACATTTGTGATAAAACATATTTCAGGAACTGCTAACAAAGTGGCTGATGCTTTGAGCAGGAAATGTCTATTGCTGCAGGAGTTCAGAGTCAAGACATTGGGTTTTGAAAATCTGAAGAATATGTATGCAGGTGATGCAGATTTTTCAGAGGCATACGAGGCAGCTGAGAATCCAGTTCTCAGGGATCGGAGTCCTTGGATAGACTACCTGATCCAGGAGGGATTGTTGTTTAAAGGCAATCAATTGTGCATATCGAATTGCTCCATGAGAGAGAATTTGGTGCGGGAAAAACATAGTGGCGGATTAGCAGGTCACTTTGGGCATGACAAAACATTCACCAAGCTGAGCGAATCATATTTTTGGCCAGGCATGCGTGAAGATGTTAAAATGTTTGTTGACAGATGCAGGATATGTCAACACGCGAAGGGCCAAAAACAGAACACAGGTTTTTACCAACCAGCCTATACCCGAGAGGCCATGGAAGGCGATTAGCATGGAATTTGTTCTGGGATTTCCAAGGACGCAAAGAGGGGTTGATTCCATCTTTGTGGTGGTAGACAGGTTTTCGAAGATGGCACATTTCATACCGTTTCAGAAGACTAGCGATGCAACACACATCGCGAACCTGTTTTTCAAGGAGATTGTGCGACTGCATGGATTGCCGAGAAGCATTGTCTCGGATCGGGATACAAAATTCATAGGTCACTTTTGGAGGATGCTATGGAAGAAGCTGGGAACTAATTTTTCATTTAGCTCAGCTTATCATCCGCAGACGGATGGCCAAACAGAGGTGGTGAATAGAAGTCTGGGGAATTTATTGAGAAGCTTGGTGACAGAGCACCACGGCAGTTGGGACCAGATATTACCACAGGCAGAATTTGCTTACAATGACTCTGTGAACAGGAGTACAGGAAGAAGCCCATTCCATATTTTGTATGGGACACAGCCGAGGGGAGTTTCTGAGCTCAGGGAGTTAGGACAGGCTGAAACTAATAGCGATCATGCTGAAGATTTCGCTGAAGCAATGCAGGAACTTCACAGTCAAGTGAAGCAGCGACTGCAGAAATCAAATCAAGAGTATAAGCGTAGAGCCGATCAGAGGAAGAGACAACTTCAGTTCGAAGTTGGGGACATGGTTCTGGCGCACTTAAGGAAGGAAAGGTTCCCAAGGGGAACATATAACAAGCTCAAAATGAAAAAGATTGGACCATGCAATATTCTGAAGAAATTCGGAGAGAATGCATATGAGTTTGAGTTGCCGGATGGCATTGGGATATCTCTGATTTTTAATATTTCGGATTTATACCCATACAGGTCTGAGGAAGCAGGAGCTGGAAGTGATGAGAAACCAGTGATCCAATGGCAGAAGCAACTACCAGTCGCAGAGAAACCGCAGATGGAGTGCATACTGGACAAGCGAATAGCAAAGAAGACCAGGAGGAAGCAGTATTTTGAATACCTGGTGAAATGGAAAAGTCACCCAATGGAGGATGCCAGCTGGGAGACTGAAGCGATGATACAAAAGCATGGGCAGACTGTGCAGGAGCTCATGGACAGGAGCCCATGAATATTTTCAAGCCGAGGAGTATGATGCAGGAGCATCGCTCACTCATCAAGTGAGCCAGCGCGTGGAGCAGAAAAGACAGCTGGATAGCGACAACAACAAATTTTGAAACACCTTGGGAATTGTTGCGCCGCTCTTTCATGAAGCCATTCATAAAGAAGCGCACTTGTATTGTATTGTAGATAGGAAGGCATTTATTAGTTTTAATGCTGTTAGATAGGAATTAATTGTAGATTTGATAGTTGTAGAATTCGAGAGGGCAAACAGAATATAGGCACCCTCCTTTGTATTATTGTATTCATTCACCCCGGAATAAGAGAAGAGCAAGCGGAGAACTTGTGAAGAACACCTATGTACAGATTGAATTAATAGAAGAGAGCTTTTGATTCAGCTTCATGGTTTGTGTTGTTTCTCTACGTTAATAATATGCTCCTGGATGTTTGTTTTCTGTCATGCATTTGCTTTGATATGTTGTATATGTGATTTCATAGTTGATTTGAAATCTGTGAGAGAGAAGAGAATGAGCTTCAATTGTTTCTCTGTCTAAGCCAAGAGATTCCTGCATAGAGTGCAGTCGAATTCATCTGCATAGAGTGCGTTGATGAGGCCAGACAATTGAACCCTTCTTCTCATCTACCTAGAAGTTGAATTGGGTTATTAGAGCCATGCAGGAGAAGTGCAGACAGAGGCTGGAGTCTCAGTAGCTAGACTGAGAAAAGAAAGGCAGGGATTATTGTTGCTGCAAGTGCACAGGACCTGGAAGAACTCAACACTTAGAGGGTTGTTGAAGGTTGAGTGAGAAAAGCGTGGGCAATCTCTGAAGGAGTCAGAGGAATTAAGCTCAGGAGGGATAGTTCCGTCGTGAAGGCAGTGGGAACAGACCCAGGAGAGATTCAAACAGGAAGAAGTTTTGAAGTGGGAGAAATCCTCAAGGAGTAGAACAGGCGGATAGGATTCGCAGGAGAGATTTGTGAAATCCCGACGATCGTCAAATCGTGGAGAAGTTGCGCGAGGTTTAGTCCTGAGGCGCAGAGAGAAGAACCCGGAGCCATTGCGTATCGACATATCGAGATTCGGCCTTCGGCGTTTGTCGAGGTGAGAGTCATACTTGTCGAAATCGCGAGCAGCGATTTCCCGAATCAACCGGGGTCGTCGATCATCGCGGAGACACGTGGCATCGTATATCGAGAGGTCAGGGTTCGGCGTTCGGGAATTTTCAGTGTAAAGGAATTGCGACAGCTGAAATCGCGATCCCGTGATTCCCGATAGAAGCAGAGAGAGGAGGTGACGTGGCGCGGGGTTAGCGTACGTGCACATCGGCATTCAGGTTTCGGAGATTTGTGGGTGAGTGATTTGCGACATCACAGGTGTCGATTTCCCGATAAGGGAATCCCCGACAGGACGGAGGCGTTGACCGTTGACCATCGGAGATCGGGGTTCGGAGTTTTGGATTGCACGAGAAGTGCACATAGGGTTCGCGATACCACGAAACCCGATTTCTCGAGACGACTGGCCGGGAGATCACCAGAGTATCCCGTGGTTGACTAAAGGTCTCGATACGGGATAGAAGAGGGATACAACTCTTCAAGGCAAAGTATAGAAGGTCCTGGTGAGAGCGGGTTGCCAGTGAGGGCGACTTGCGTCAATATCCATCTGAATCAGTGTGTATCTCTCTATTTGGTGCACCCAATACAACCAAACAATACTACACATCCTGTTTCCAAAGCAATGACTCCTCTACTGCAATAATTTGCGGATGTTTTCCAAATTCCTACGGGCCTTCCCTCCTCTCGCCATATATACCATTCTATTCACCTCATCCCGGGGTCTACCTTACCAAATGCACCCACTTACCGATTGGCCCCACGAGAAACATAGGAAATGGAGAAGCAATTGACCGACCTCATCAACTCCGGTCACATTCAACCATCATCTTCTCCATGTGCTTCTGCTGCCTTTGTAATCCCAAAAACAAACACCTCAGAAATGTGCCTTGTCACTGATTACCAGGCCCTTAACAAAGCCACAGTAAAGAACCGTTACCCGCTACCCCGGATTGAGGAGTTACTTGAAACCCTCCAAGGATCTAAGTGGTTCACTAAATTAGATTTGACAACAGGGTACCATCAGGTTCGAATCAACCCAGATGATGTGTGGAAGACAACTTTTAAGACCAAATTAGGTCTTTATGAATGGAAAGTCATGCCCTATTGCCCAACTAATGCACTAGCCATGTTCATGCGACTCATCAATGATATATTTAGAAAACATTTGGGTCACATTTTGGTCATCTACTTATATGACATTCTCATCTTCAGTAAGACATGGGACACCCACATGCAGCATGTCTGTCAAGTTCTCCAAATACTCATAGAGCACAAGTTACAAGTCAAGGAAAAAAAATCATATTTTGGACAAAGTTCAATTTCTTATCTCGGCTTCGTGGTATACTCACAAGGTATTCAACCGGATCCATCTCGCATCCAAGCCTTGAAGCAATGACCACAACCTTCTTCGGCCGGTGAGCTAAAAATCTTCCTGGGTGGTATCAATTTTTATCGTAAGTTTATTTTGCATTTTTCTCAGATTGTCCATCCTTTGCCTCAGCTATCTAATAGTCATTCCACATTTATTTGGACTAACAAAGCTACCAACCACTTTTTTCATCTCAAGGAGGCACTATGCTCATCTCCAATATTGCATTTGCTAGACCTCTCTCAACCATTTGAGATTGAGTCAGATGCCTCATAGTATGTCATTGGTGTCGTGCTTAAACAGGGAGGCCACCCCATTGCTTATCCCTTAGAAAATCTTTCCGAGGCTAAGATAAATTATAGTACTTATGACAAAGAATTTTCCAACTTGTTCCAAGCTCTCAAGCAATGGTGCCATTATTTGTTGGGAAAAGAGACTATTCTACATACAGACCATCATCCATTGATTTTCATTAATTCACAGTCTAAGATTTAGGAGAATAGTCATATTAAATGGGCATCCTACATTCATCAATTTAATTTGGTAATCCAATATAAGAAGGGCACTTCTAATAAAATGGTTGATTTACTTAGCAAGCCACCGACTCCATTTCTCCTAATTTTAGAGGTGCATTGTGCTAATTATGATACATGGAAATATCAATATGCTACTGAACAATACTTTCAATAGATTTGGGTTGCCTTACATAGTCCCACGGTTGTTAATCAGAGTCCATTCTTGGACTACACCATCCGGGATGGATGGATATACAAATTAAACTTGCTTTGTGTTCCACACTTAGATGATTGTCTCTTTCTCATTAAAGAAGCTCATGCATCAACCTATGGTGGCCACTTTGGTACCACAAAGACTCTCCATCATCTACAATGCCAATTCTATTGGACTTTTATGCAACCCCAAGTTGAGAAATTCATCAAATCTTGTGCATTATGTTCCCAATCAAAGCCATCCAATAGAAAGCATGGATTATGCCAACCACTGCCTCTCCCTTCTCGGCCCTGAGAGTCAATCTCTATGGATTTCTTAAGCGGACTAACCACCACCCAAAATAAACATGATGCAATCTAGGTAGTGGTATGCCTCTTTAGTAAAATGTTTCTTTTCATTCCATGCACAAAGATTACTATAGTAGCACAAACAACATAGTTGTATTTCCAATATGCATGGCCACATTTTGGCCTACCAGGCAACATTATTTCAGATAGAGACTCATGCTTCCTCAGGTCATTTTTGAATACCATATAGGTGCTACTAGGGTGTCAAATAAAGTTCTCTAGTGCCTTCCATCCTCAAACAGATGGACAAATAGAGGTAGTAAGCCAGGTATTGGTACATGCTCTCTGAACTCATTTTGGGTGCAACAAACAGTGGGACAAATACTTACATATTCTGCAGCATAGCTACAACAAGGCCACACATTCTTCTACTGGGTTCTCTCCGTTTGAAGTATGTTTAGGCTTCCAACCAACATCAACAATTGATCTTCCCCTCACTTTGGATCCCCAAGGTACTGTGCATCAACAACAAGAACAACACTCAACCTGTCGGTTTCTTCAACAACTTGCACAATGACACACTATCGTAACAACATCACTAAAAGCAACTCAAGATCATGCAAAGCAAAGGAATGACAAACAAAGGACCTCCATGTCATTTCATCTTGGAGATAGAGTCTGGTTACATTTGGATAAGAAACGCTTCAAAGGACATCATCATAAACTTCTTCCAATCATATATGGCCCTTATACCATTCTAGAAAAGTTGGGGAGAATGCATATCGATTGGATCTTCCCCCCCAACTCGGGATACGCAATGTCATCAATGTTAACCATCTGAAGTTGTTTGAGCCTCCCCTCTTGGAGGAGCTAGTTACAATTACACACACGGTGGACAATATCTTGATCTTCCAACTCCCCTTGTCCAAAGACACACTACTTGACACCAGGACTCGTTCTACAAGGCACCAGGCCTACACCTCCTACCTTTTGGCACACCAAGGACAAAAAACAACTCAAGCAAAGTGGATGGCAACTGAATTGGTGCATCGTCTCTTTCCTCAGCTTCTCATGGAAGTCGGGACACTTCCAAATCTAAACAAGGAGGAATTGGGCCATCAAGGGGAAAGTCAACTTAGGCCGCACATGTTAACCTAGGCTAAGTTTTATTTCATTGTGTTAGAGAACACACTATGTAAATAAGTCGGTCCCTTATTATAAAAGGTGAACCTATCTCTAATATAAGCATATTTTTCATTTTCCAAAACCTATCCTCTCCTTTTCTCTCGTTGTTTGATAGTTGCTTTGTTTCTTCTTGTTTTTTTTTTTTTTTATCTGGGTTGTGCTTAGAAAAGCCAGTGCGCCTTTCTCAATGGCTACACCTTGAATTCACTTTTTTGAATGATTCCACCTCTGAGAGTTATCCTATACCTTTGACTATTCAATCTCTCAGGTGGCATTCCTCTTACTACAAGTTACTCAAGGCAAGGAGGGGCACACCATCTGGTTTTTGCACCCTTGCTAGGGTTTTTGTTTTTAACTGTTGGGAATGAAAGAAGTGTGCCCTCCTTAATGGTTGCACTGAGACTCTCCCTTTGGTCTCTGTGAATCATACTGAGATAGTCTATCCCTTTGGCTAACCTCATTCCATGCCAGCATTGGTTTTCAACTATTTCTGCTTCCCCACAACAATGAAGCACTCCATCTCAGAAATGCACCCTTCCTAGAGTTTGGGGCAACTGCTGGAAGTTTTTATATGTGTAATCTAAGGGACTAGATCTCCTTCTCAGGCAGATCACGATCACACAAACTTTGAATCTCTTATGGAAGACTCGTTTGTTGATGAAGAGTGGCCAGTGAAGAAGGGAGAGAGATATTTCCCAACACATTACCTAAAAGACCCATACATGATCTTAAATGCAATGATTTGTAGGCTTTATGGTGAGGATACCAACACCCACTTCAGAATGGACTCGTTTCCAATGGCCTACATAGTAGTTAAGACCGGAAAAACTTTCGACTGGGATTCTATATTATAATTCACCCTCACAAAGCTAGTTCGGGAATATCGAGGTATCAAGAATCCTTGTTTTTATGTGTATGCATACCTCGTAGATGCTATTTGTGTTGCTAATAGGTTTCCATCTTTTAATTGGGCTTGGAACCCAAATCAAATCCCAGTCCATGCCTATTGTTTTTAATTATGGAAGGTTATTTTTAAAGAATATTTCTATGACATATTTGATTACTTCTTCACTCCTCTACACAAGGCCATCTTCGACTTTCACCCACATAGGATATCCCCAGGAGTCATTAAATCCATGCAAGGAATTTAGGATTGGTACATGAAGAAATACTACACCTACGTGAGAGTATTTGGGGCTATAGGACCACCAAACTTGCTACCAAAATATGTCCCTAATAAACTATTGGCCAGAGAGATAATATATCAGAACGTGGAGAATGGGGCCATTGCTTACTTATTAGAGAAGAACAAAAGATATTGCCCCATCTTTCCCCTCCATATTGGCCAATATTCTCTAATGAATAAAAAGTGGGTTGAAAAGGAGTCCAAAACCCTGAAGTAATTATGTTTATGCCTCGGCAACAAGAAAGGGCATGACCCCCAAAATTTAGTATATGAATATATGAGGGTCTTCAAGCTAACACTGCAGGCTGTGCATGAAATTAATTTTGCTAAGGACATTTTCTGGGGAGCCCTGTATTTTGAAGAAGTTCTAGATAGAATCACCAATGAACCAACCAAAGAACTGTTGTAGAAGGAAGAAGAGGAGCATAGGGTCATGAAAATAGAACAATCAAAAACCCTACTCCAGCAAGATAAAGACATACTAGAAGTTGAAGAATGCAAAAAAAAACAAAAGGAAGCAGAATTGGCTAGGAAAGCAGATGAAGCCGAAAGAAGATACCAACAAAGAAAAAAAAGAAAAGGCCAAAAAGAAGTAAGTTGTACATAAAGGAGACAAAAATTAAGGGCCATCCTCAATGGGAAATAAAGGATAAAATTCAGCCGACACAGAATTCGTAAGAACTTTGCCCCACATTGACATAGACCTTGAGAAAAAGAAAGTTGTTGAGGCGAAACAAGTTGAATTAATGGATTGAGAAGAAAAAGGAAAAGAAAATAAGAATGAGATAAAAGAAAGGTTGTTGAATCCCTAAATAAAGGAACAGAGCCACATAGCTCAATTATGGTAACAAACCCTAATACAAGCATGCTAAATTTTCTAGTAGAGGAATGTACTCCTCTAGCGGCCATCCAAGGAATCCTTTCAGTCTCATCCACATGACTCGGGATTGAAGGTGTAGTTGTCGTTGTAGGCGATTATTACTATAGCCACAAGAGCTGGGATATGGAGAAAAGAGCAACCAAGTGGAAGTGAGAAGGAGTCGATCTAAGCCACAGAAAATCTAAAAGAGTCATTAAGTGGAAGGTAGGACCATACCCTAAAGATAACGTACTATAATCAGCATCATCACTCAATGTTTTTGGTGGTGCTAATGTTATGTCAGTCTATGAGGTCACAAGAGCCCTGGACTCTGCAAAAACTAGAATAGTTGAACTTGAAGCTAATATGAGTACTGTCAAAGATTCTTTGACCAAGATTTCAGGAAAGAGGTTATGGAAGAAAAACGTGTCCATGGGGAGGACAGAAAGAATTAAAAGCAGAATTTGAGAAAAAGGTCATCCTTAGCCAAAATGTGTTAGGAAATGATGAACACTTCCACACTAAGACTAGAATAAGAGAGGAAGAAATATTTAATCAAGAAAATAGATGACAAAGAAAACACATGGTACAAAAATATTTTACCATGGAAACCCAAAAAGTAAAACCAAGACTCTTTGAGCGTTTTCCTCTCTTGTTGTCTTATTCATTTAGAATAAAAGGTTACATGCATAACCTTGGTGTACACCTAAGACACAATTGGCATCATACCTTCTTGCATTGCACAAGGACAACCCTATATCCAATTCGTCTTACATCTTCATGACCGGCAACCTCTAAAGATTATCTAATCTACAATTATCAATTAGCATTTTACAGCATTATAACACGTCTTCTTTATAGGATTTATAGTAGGTGTTGATTAATTTGTTTGGTTGTCATTGATGTCAACCCTTGAAGAAATTCCAGTAGCCCCAACAGTATGATTAAGCGACTTCATTTTGATTGATGTATAATGGTATTAATTTTAATATATATTCAGGTAAGACTATTCTAGATGGATAGTACATGTCATGCCATTTCCGGTGATATGCAAAATGTCACATAAATCCTCACGGTTAGAGAGTTATGGCCTGGTGAAGTTTGAGAACCCTCATGAGTTATCTAGAAGGTCAAAGATGTCAAATTAATTCTAGAAGCTCCTAGAAGAAGTTTACTAAAAAGTGGTTGCAACAAGAAGTTAGTTAAGGGCAAAGAAGTTATGAATTGACTAATTATAGAAAAGTTAGTTGCAACAAGAAGTTGTGAGTAAAGATAAATTATTTCAATAATAAAGTAGTCAAAGTGGTTGCAAAGAGAAATTATTTAAATAAGAAAGTGGTTGCAACAAGAAGTGGTGAGTTTACTATTTATGGATAAGTCAAAGTGGTTGCAAAAAAAGTTAATTAAATAATAAAGTTAGTTGCAACAAGGAGTGGAGAACTTACTATTTATGGAAAGTGGTTAAGTTAAGTGGACAAGTGGTTAGAAGTGGGTTAGCCCTAAGAGAAGGAAAGTGGGTTAAGTTGGTTAGAAGGTAACCCCTTGAAAAAGCTACATGGAAGTATAAATAAGAGAGAAAGGCTCTCACATTAGAACCTATTGAATATCATTGAATATCTATTTTGTGAAAGGTTATTTGGGCAAGTATTATTGATAGAGAAAAGTGCAGAAGAAAAAAAGTGTGGCAGGAAAAGTGCGGCGGAAAAATCACAGCAGGAAAACGGCGGCAGAAGAAAAAGTGCAGCAAAAAAATTGCGGCAAGAAAATTGTGGCAGAAAAATCGCAACAAGAAAAGTGCGAAAGAAAAATCGCGGCAGAAAAAGTGCGGTAGAAAAATCGCGGCAAAAAAAGTGCATCAGAAAAAGTGCGGCAGTAGATTCGTAGTAGTAGAACGCTAGAAGAAGAAAAAGGTTTCTTAGTGACATATTTGACAGAACAAGTTGTGACCATGACATATTCAGTTTCTACAGTTGGCACTTATATTTCAAGGTGGTTGGATGGGGCAATGATAGCTGGTTGTAGCCAGAGAACATAGGGGGTTGTAGCCTCCTTCTGGTTGTAGCCAAAGAATTGGGGAGTTGGAGCTTCCCTCAGGTTGCATCCTAAAAATAGGGGGTTGGAGCCTCCTTCTAGTTGCAGTTGGAAAACAGTTGGTGCTTCCAATGAATATAATTCTTAAAGACAAATAAGAAAAATCATTATGTGGTTTTCTCCCGCATTGGGTTTCCACCTAAAAAAAATACCAGTGTATTGTGTATGTGTATGATTGTTCATTTGTTCATAGTTTATTTACTTTGCACTTATTGGATGATAATGCTATATTGATCATAAATATAAATAACACTTGCATACTGTGGTTAAAAGGATTAAACATCTCTATTATTGATTCACCCCTCCTCTTAGTAATCCAACAATTGGTATTAGAGTGGGTTCCTTCATAAATCAGTTTAACCAATGAAAGGTAGATCATGGAGAACAACAGTATTTTAAAAATGGAATACCATAGTTTGACGGACATAACTATGCATTCTGGAGAAGAAGGATGAAAACATATGTACATGCACAGGGATTTGAGGTTTGGCAATCAGTTGTGGATGGATAAAAAGAACCAACAATTCCGCCAACAAATGACAATGGAAAGAAACTCGGTCTAAATAATTCAAAGGCCACAAATGCACTTCTGAATGGTCTTTGTGATTTGGTATATAACAAATTTATACATTGTAGCTCCACTAAAGAGATTTGGGACAAACTTCAAAATATTTATGAAGGAGATTCAAAAGTCAAAGAAACAAAGCTTCAAACTTATAGAGGTCAATTCAAACAACTAAAGATGAAGGAAGATGAGAAGATTGCAACTTGCTTATTACGAGTTGAAGAAATAGTGAATGTAATAATTGGATTGGGAGAAGAATTTGATGAATCTGTAATTGTTCAAAAGGTACTAATATATCTTCCAATGATATTTGATCCTAAGATCTCAGCACTAGAATAAAGAGCATATCTAGACTCAATAAGCATGGATGAACTACATGGAATCTTCACAGCCTATGAAATGAGAATTGAACATGAAAATACAGGTATAAAAGAAGTATCATTCAAAGCATCCAAAAGGTCAAAGAAAAAGGGAAAGAAAAAGGGAAAAGAATATAGAAGCAATAGTGACATCTCAAAAGATGATGAAGAAGTGGCCAACATTGTTAGAAGATTGAAAAAGGGAACCAACGGAAGATATAAAGGTAAGATTCCATTGATTTGTTTTAACTGTGATGGTATTGATCATTTTGCTAACAAATGTACTCACAAGAAAAAGAAAAGACATGAAGAGGATGATTCAAACAACAAACAAACATATAACGGAAAACGAACCAAAAATAAAGTCTTCAAGAAAATATTTTGCACCAAAGAAGACTGCTCCTCATCAGAAGAAGATGAAATTAGTGAAAGTGAGACAGAAAGAGTTATATTCATGGCAATAGAAGACTCTAATAAATAAGACATCTAATAGGAGTATGAAGAAGCATAATTTGACTACAGATAAGAATAGTTGAGTGTTATAGAAGTTGTTAGCGTCAGAAATCACTCCTGGATTGCTTGTAGGAGCAGAGCCCAACGCCCATCAGTTTTATGTCAAGATTTCTTTAATGGGGTGATCGGATGGGTAGAAACTCGAGAAACTATAGCTTTAACTTGGGAAACCGGGCCTGGTATGCAGAAGGCAAGGGAGGTCTTGATCCAACTTCTGTCAGTAAATGGATTAAAGGGTGGTAGATGGAGGACTTGTGAGAAGGGTGAGCAATACTACCTCGGGCGATAGGCCTTTGGAGGCTTGAGGGTGAAAACGTCGGAGGCCAAGATCCTCTGGGTCCAGAGCTTCAAGGAGATGAGGGGTGACTCAACTAAATCCGTCAATTCCAAGTCTTTTTAGCACTAAGAAAATCACAAGAACTTATTAGAAACCATGCAACTATTACAGTGATCCAACCTACATCACCCTATAACAACTACAACTCGACTGGATCCTCCAATTCTGAGTTGTTCTAACACAGTATACAAAGAGATGGAAAAAGAGGCTAACATCCATAAAGTAATAAGTCTCAAATGCCTTATACATTAACCAGAGCGACCAGCGCTTCATCAAAACTTTACAATAAGGAGCTTTGCTCAACCATCGATCCATTACAAAATACAAGGACTGAGTCTATATACTCAGAAAAATTCACCTCACAGAGGCATGCCCAGTCACCCAAGACTTGGTGTCCCTTCATTCAAACTTGTATTGATATCCTTCTTCAAACGCCACTTTAACTGCGCATGGCTCCTGCGAGGAGGGTAGCTGGACCATTAAGTGTCGGGCTGACATGTGCAGACCTCTCTGTCTAGTCGAGGACTTCAGCATGGATTCTTTGGAAAAATCGGTATGCAGGACCTCTTTGAGCGGACCGCTTTCCAGACCTTCCATACCTCACATCTAATGAATGACAGGAGGTTTCAACCACCCGCTCTTGCCTTCATTTACTCCAAGCGAGAGATAGTATCGAGATCAGATTCGATGGCACCGAGAAATCACGATGATCCCCTCTGTAACTGAACTCGGCACCTTTGGCCTTCTTTACGCAGCTCCTTTCTTTCCCCAAGTGACCACGAGCTGTGACCTCGTACTTATTCCTAAGGCGCTTTCGGTGTTCGCGAATAGGAAGGGGCTGATCCCTATTTCTTGAAATCGCTATGAGCGAAACACCGAGACCACTTAATTTGGCGCCACACGCCCCTCTAGATCTGACATTTCTTCACTCACCCAACGATGTTGTGGGCCCCAGGTCCTGGATGCTTTTGTCACTTCGCACATCGGGGGTATGAGGGAGCTGCTCTTTGTGCTTTGAAATTGCGATGAGAGAAAAGGCGGGGAGCCTAATCGTGCGTCAGGTGTCCCCTTTAGATGGACGGTCGAGACTGCTCCTCAATATTGTGGGCCCACCTTTGGGCCCTTTCGGCGCTTCGGGGTTTGTGGTTTTGAAATGTGCAATGACATAAAACCTTCACCCTTTGAACTAGCGACTGCCGAAAAGACGACGTGACTAGATCTCGCGCCACGTGTCCTTTGGATGGATGGCTGCTATTCTTCCTTGCATACAATATGGGCGCTATCCATTGCGCTAACCTCGGCACGACTTCTCTATCTGCAATTTCCCACCGACCGTTGATCTTCTCATATGGATGGAACCGGACCGTTGACACTATAATTTTTCCCGCTCTCTTGATCTTAAGTCCGAAAAGGACTTCTTCTATGCACTGTGCTTGGGCGCTCCTTGTGCAACCTGTAGACCTAGATATCCCGATGCCGAAGACAAGTAATGTTGCTAACATTAGGCTCCATGGGGGATAGAGTCGTCCCTGTGATTCTCTAAGGACTCATTTCGCAGCTCCAGTGCCTTGTTGTTGGGTTATGGTGTCAAGCTCAAAACCTCGTGCTGTTGAAAATACAAGACAAAAAGTAAAAGCAACAAAATAAAGATACATTCTCAAAGGAGCTTATTTATATACAATCCTAAACTAATAAAACACTTTACATGGGGCTAGGTGAAAGCAGATTTCCACCATAGCCATTCAAGTAGCTTCCTGGATAGAATCTCCTTCCTTCTATCAATGATCATCAGGGCATGGTGTATCCATGACAGTAGAATGGTTACACTCTTCAACTTCTCCTCACAAGCTGAAGTTGATATGAAATAGGGCGGCTCCACATTGTGAAGGAAATATAACTCCATATATTCCTTCACAGGCTCATAGGACCAGTGGCCGATTTTTTGAAATGGGTAGCAGAAGGCTTGCTCTGTTCCACAACTACTCCCGTAAGGATGAATTTCATACATAGGCAGATGGGATGTAGAAACAGGATGATTGTCCTCAAATGATGACTGCTTGTTGACAGGCTCCAGGCAGGAAGTCACCTGTTCCACTAGTTCTTTCTCCTCTTCTCCTTGGCTCTCCTCCAGGTCTGATTCGTATTCATCATAAACAGGGACCATGGGGTGGTTCTTCTTGCTGACTGGCTCTTCAGTGTCTTCATAGTGATCATCTGCAGGATAAGCTTGTAACTCATCATCACTATAATATTCATCAAAAATGGGTTGGCCTTCATTGTTATGATCCTCCTCCAGAACAATGATCCCGTCAAAAATATTCGTTTTAGGGACAGTGGGACCTGCTTCTTCTAGCTGCTCATATGTAATCTTTTTCTCTTTAATCCCAGGTAAACATATATTGTGAGAAACCCCCTGGAGAAAAAGAGAGGAAACCTCTTCCACGATAAACTCTTCTTTAAAAATGGGAAGGTCTCCGTCCTCAAAAATAGGGTTGCTAGGAATATCTTCTTCAACCCGATACTCAGGTGATCCATCTACCATGGACCACATCTGCTCTAAAAACTCATAATCTCCACAAGAGGCGTGTTGATCTTCATGAATATCTAAAAGAACAGATGCATCTGATATGATTTCAGATGCTTCCGTTCTAGGGCTAAAGCAATTAATATCGTCTAACACCTCTATATTTTCACAGTAGATGTTTTCCTCCACAATAAGGGCTTCATCACAGACATAGTCTGCAGGGCTAGCAGAGGCTTCACGAAGCAAAGAAAATTCCTCACAACAATTTTCACACAAACAATCAGCTGGAAAGTACTCTTTACAAAATGAATTGAAAGCTGTATGAAAACCTACTAAAAAACATATGCTTGCAGAGGGAAGAGATCGACACCAATCAAGAGAAGCTCCCTTTAATGAATACCTAAAAAGATTAATCTGGACATCCTCATGTGTGATATTGAATCGATGAATAACTTCATGGAAGTTCAGTAAATGCTCAACTGGTACCTCCGAATCTTCTACATGAAACTCAAGAAGGAACTCTTCCCATTGGTCTCTATCAAGAAGTGCATTAGGAAAACTAATTATTTGGGAAAAGTCACAAAAACCAAACCTTTGAGCCAGAATTTTCTCCATATTGAACAAGTGGAGTCACTAGTTGATCCTTGAATCATGGAGTTGCCAGGTGAAAGATTTATAGCTTTGAAAGTGCCTGGTCCTTGTCCACCATCAAAGGCCAAATCTTAATGTTGTTTTTACCCCAGGAAGCTTCTCAGACTGAGAAAGAAGCTGATGAAACCTTCCCGAGAAATCTCCTTAGGGTCAGCTTTCAGGTGTGCTAACAATAGCCACAGTTGAAACAGTGAAGTGGAAACAATGGAATCGCCACAATGGAGTTGCCAGGTGCTCAGTAGCAATCTTGAAGGGCTCTGATGTCTGATGCACCTTCAGAATCAGAGGCTCAATGTCGTTCTACCCAGGGAAAATCTTCAACTTCATCCTCGGCAACGACGCCAGAAATGTTAGCGTCAGAAGTCACTCCTGGATTGCTTGCAGGAGCAGAGCCCAACGCCCATCAGTTTTATGTCACGATTTCTTTAATGGGGTGATCAGATGGGTAGAAACTCAAGAAACTATAGCTTTAACTTGGGAAACCGGGCCTGGTATGCAGAAGGCAAGGGAGGTCTTGATCCAACTTCTGTCAGTAAATGGATTAAAGGGTGGTAGATGGAGGACTTGTGAGAAGGGCGAGCAAGACTGCCTCGGGAGACAGGCCTTCGGAGGCTTGAGGGTGAAAAAATCGGAGGCCAAGATCCTCTTGGTCCAGAGCTTCAAGGAGCTGAGGGGTGACTCGACTGAATCCGAAAATTCCAAGTCTTTTTAGCGCTGAGAAAATCACAAGAACTGATTAGAAAACATGCAACTATTACAGTGATCCAACCTACATCATCCTATAACAGCTACAACTTGACTGGATCCTCCAATTCCGAGTTGTTCTAACATAGTATACAAAGAGATGGAAAAAGAGGTTGACATCCATAAAGTAAGAAGTCTCAAATTCCTTATACATTAACCAGAGCGACCAACGCTTCATCAAAACTTTACAATTGGGAGCTTTTCTCAACCATCGATCCATTACAAAATACAAGGACTGAGTCCATATACTCAACAAAATTCACCTCACAAAGGCGTGCCCAATCACCCAAGACTTGGTGTCCCTTCAATCAAACCTGTACTGATATCCTTCTTCAAACGCCACTTTAACCACGCATGGATCCTGCGAGGAGGGTAGTTTGACCATTAAGTGTCAGGCTGGCGTGTGCAGACCTCTCTTTCCAGTCGAGGACTTCGGCATGGCTTCTTTGGAAAAATTGGTACGCAGGACCTCTTCGAGCGAACCTCTTCCCAGACCTTCCATACCTCACATCTAATGAATGACAGGAGGTTTCAACCACCCGCTCTTGCCTTCATTTACTCCAAGCGAGAGACAGTACCGAGATCAGATTCGATGGCATCGAGAGATTGCGATGATCCCCTCTGTAACTAAACTCGGCACCTTTGGCCTTCTTTATGCAGCTCCTTTCTTTCCCCAAGTGACCACGAGTTATGACCTCGTGCTTATTCCTAAGGTGCTTTCGGCATTCACGAATAGGAAGGGGTTGATCCCTATTTCTTGAAATCGCGATGAGAAAAACACTGAGACCACTTAATCTGGCACCATGTGCCCCTCTAGATCTGATGATTCTGCACTCACCCGATGATGTTGTGGGCCCCAGGTCCTGGACGCTTTCGTCACTTCGCGCATCGGGGATATGAGGGAGTTGGTCTTTGCGCTTTGAAATCACGATGAGCAAAAAGGCGGGGATCCTAATCGTGCGCCAGGTGTCCCCTTTAGATGGACGGCTGAGACTGCTCCTCAATATTGTGGGCCCGCCTTTGGGTGCTTTCGGCGCTTCGGGGTTCGGGGTTTCGAAATGTGCAATGACATAAAACCTTCACCCTTTGAACTAGCGACTGCCGAAAAGCTGACGTGACTAGATCTCGCGCCATGTGTCCTTTGGATGGACAGCTGCTATTCTTCCCTGCATACAATATGGGCGCTATCCATTGCGCTAACCTCGGTGCGACTTCTCTATCTACGATTTTCCTTCGACTGTTGATCTGCTCATATGGATGGATCTGGACCGTTGACACTATAATTTTTCCCGCTCGCTTGATATTAAGTCTGAAAAGGACTTCTTTTATGCGCTGCGCTTGGGCACTCCTCGTGCAACCTGTAGACCTGGATATCTCGATGCCGAAGACAAGTAATGTTGCTAACAGAAGTTATAAAAAGAGAAAACAAGAAAAATAAGAAACTCCAGGAAGAACTAGACAAGAAAGAAGACATTCAAAATTCAAACTCTAAAGAACTAGAACAGATGATCACTAAATTAAAGGTTCAAATAGAAGAAGACAAAATAATCGAAGAAGCACTCAAAGAACAGTTGGAAGAAAAAGACAGGATCATTGGAAATTTGGAAGCAGAGGTTGTTACATTGAGAAAAGACCTTCAATAGAAGAATATGCAGAATAGGTCAAAGGTTTTGGATAATATTATCAACATTCAAATCCCACATCATGACAAGTCTGGGCTAGGATACAATCAGACAGAAATATGCTCAAGATCCAAAACTAGAGATAAAGAAAGACAACCAAGAAGCTATGCAGAAATAGTTAGAGGAGATAAGAAGTTTTATAGGGAAGATCACAAGGACACTCCTCCACCTAGAAGAGTCAAATTTCAAAATCAACGACAATCAGAAACAAGCAGGCCTCGATATGAAGAAGGATTCATAAGAGTAACTCCTTTCAAAAGATCTTCAACTCCCAGGTATCAAACACTATTTTTTGGTTTATGTTATGCATGTAATAATTTTGGACATAAAGCTATAAATTGCAGAGTTAGTAGAAGGAGCAAGAACAACTTTGAAAGTCATGCACAAAATGGTTATCCAATAAGGCATAATGAAACACAGAGAAGAAGCTACAACATGTTTGAATCAATGAGAACTGAAGTGGAATGCTACAAATGCAACAACTTTGGACACATGGCCAAATATTGTAGAATGACAATCCCTCCTAGAGAATCAAAACAGAATAACAACAGTCACAGACAGGAACCTCAGCAGAGAATATGGATAAGAAAGCAAGATCAGTTTAACAATGAAGAATGCACACTCTCTCTACAAGCTAAACACAAGAAACATGGTTGGTATGTTGATAGTGTCTATTCAAAATGCATGACAGGTGATGAAGACAAGTTTCTTACATTAAGAAAGGAAAGATATGGATCAATCTCTTTTGAAAATGACGAATCATCTAGAATCATTGGAAAAGGCACAGTCATAATTAGAAACAAGAATACCAAGGCAGAAAAATGTTCTACTAGTGGAAGATAGGAAATATAATCTTATAAGTGTAATTCAAAAGTGTGACCAAGGTCATAAACTTACATTCTATTCACAGAAGTGCGAGATAAGAAAATAAGGTTCGGAAAAATTGATTGCAACAGCTGCAAGAACTTCAAGCAACATATATGTATTAAGTGAAATTGGAAATGAAAAGTGTTGTCTAGGAAAGGAAGATGAAGGGTGGATATGGCACATAAGAATGGGTCACATGAACTTCGATAACCTCGTCAAAGTTAGAAAAAATGAAGCAGTCAGAGAAATTCTCCAGATCACGAAACCAACCAACACAATATGCAGGAATTGTCAACGAGGAAAGAAAACAAAGACCAGGTTCAAATCAACGGAATACTCAACGTCAATACCACTGTAAATTGTGCATATTGATCTATTTGGAACAACTATAACATAGGGTTTAAAAGGTGAGAAATACTTTATGTTATTAGTTGATGATTATACAAGAATGACGACAATTTTCTTTCTCAGGAATAAGTCAGAAGCATTTGAAAACTTCAAGGTTTACAAGGAACTGGTTAAAAATAAAATGGATTCAAAAATCAAATGTTTGAGATCTGATAATGGAGGATATTTTACTTGAAATGAATTTATTAATTTTTGCATCAAGCATGGAATAAAAAGGAATTTTTTTGTTGCTAGGACACCTCAACAAAATGTAGTTGTTGAAAGAAAGAACTCGACAATACACGAAATGGCTCGAACAATGTTAATGGATTTTAAATTGACAAATATTTTTTGGAAACATGCAGTGCATACAATAGTTCAAATTCAAAACAGAGTAATTCTCATAAACAATGGTGACAAAACTCCCTATGAGCTATGGAAAGGAAGACCAACAAATGTGAAGCACTTCAGAGTGTTCAGAATCAAATGCTACATCAAAAGAGAAGATGGAAGAATGAGAAAGTTTGACTCTCATGTGGAAAAGGCGTACTTGTTGGTTACTCAAGTACAAGGAAATCATACAAGTGTTACAATCTAAGGCTCAACAAATTTGTGGAAAGCATTAATGTAAAAGTTGATGAAACAGGTGGACTAAAATTAAAGGAAGAAGAAAAGGAATCAATGGAACATGTTTACGAAGAAGAAGAAAATAATGAAGAAGAAGTAGAAGGGGAAGATGAAGAAGATCAGACAGAAGTAGAAGAGCAAATTCAACAAGTTCCTCCAAAGACACCTAGAAAATGAGTACAAAAGAACCATTATTTAGATCATATTATCGGAAACAAGGATGCAGGAGTTGAGACTAGAAGAATGATTCGTTCACCAAAACAATTGCACCTAGCACTCTTATCTATGATTGAACCAAACATTTTTTAAGAGGTCAACAAGGATGAATTTTGGAAAAGGGCCATGAATGAAGAATTGGATCAAATAGAGAAGAATGACACCTGGGAATTGGTTCCAAGACCAAGGTGCAAGAATGTGATTGGCACAAAGTGGGTTTTCATAAATAAATTGAATGAAGATGGACAGGTGACAAGGAACAAAGCTAGATTGGTATGTAAAGGATATACATAGGTTGAAGGGATCGACTTTGAAGAGACATTTTCCCCAGTTTTCAGAATGGAAGCAATATGATTGATCTTAGCTTATGCATGCTCCAATAATATTAAAGTGTATCAGATGGACATGAAATCATCCTTTATGAATGGGGAACTTGAAGAAGAAGTCTACATTGAACAACCAGAAGGATTTCAGTTGTCTGAGAATGAAGATTATGTGTGCAAGTTGAAGAAGGCCTTGTATGGTTTAAAACAAGCTCCCAGAGCATGGTACTATAGACTGGAAAATATCTACAACAAGTAGGGTTCAGAAAAGGAAGTGCAAACATGATGCAGGAGCATCACCAGCACATCAAGCGAGCCAGCGAGGAAGCCGAAAACCGTTGGATAAGCCAGCACAAATTTTGAAAATGCTTTGGGACTGTTGCGCAAATATTAAATGATGTCATTTAAGAGGAGACGCCTTTGTATATTGTAAATGGACCCTGAGCGGACAACTCTCGTCCTTTAGGTAGATAGTCGGCATTTAATATAGTTAATGTTGGTAGATAGGATTTAATTTCAGATTGATAGCTTTAGAGTCCGAAAGGGAAAACGGATATAGACACCCTCCTTTGTAGATTGTAGCATTAGCATTCAGAAGCAAAAGAGAAGGCAGAGAACTGTATGAAGAACACCCATGCACAAGCATTTGAATTAATAGAAGAGGATTGATTCAATTTCATGGTTTGTGTTGTTTCTCTGTGTATTGATGTTATGCTCAATTGATGTCTGCTTCCAGTTATATGTTTGATTTTATATGTTGTGTATGTGATTTCATGGTTGAATTGAAGTCTGAGAGGAAGAAGGAATGAGTTTCAATTGTTTCTCTAATTGAGCCAGAGGATTCCTGCAAGAAGTGCAGTCGAATTTGTCCGCAAGGAGTGCGTTGACAGAAGGGTTCAATTAGAGGTAGATTTTGTTCTCATTCATCTCGAGGGTGCAGTTAGACATAGTGTCGTGCAAGGAGTGCGCAGGATGGATAGAAGTATCAGAGTTGTGATTCTGAGCGAAGCATCGAAAGACTGCTACTGCAGGAGTGTGCAGAGTCGAGAGACTTCAACACTCAGTCGAGGTTGAAGGGTTGCTGCAAGGAGTGTGTGCAAGAGGTAACCGAGAAGACTGAAGTAGTGGAAAATCTTAGGAGGAGTAGGCCTTCGAATTCACTGGAGGATAAGTGCAGGGAAGTTACTATTGGAAGTCCGAAGGAAGCGTTGCAGGGTGGCGAGCAGGTGAACGAGTTCAGTGGGGAGGCGCTTCTTCATTTCGTGGATTCACAAAAGGAAGAGCAGACGGTCGAAATCCTTTGAGGAGGTTTCGTGAAGTAACGTGGGTCATTGGATATCAAGGAGGTGCAGGGAGGTTACGGCCATATCGGAGTCCGAGCTTGAAAAGCTGGTGAGCCGTTGGATCAGTAGTTGATTTCCCGTTGACTGTCAGATTTGGCAGGAGTTACGTCGGGGTTAAGCCCTAGTGAGCGAAGGAGAAGTCCCGGAGGAGTCATCGGGATATTGAAGTCATCAGGAATTCCAAGAGTGAATAAATTGCGACATCAGGAATCGCGATCCGTGATATCTTGACAGGATCAGAACCGTTCATCATGTGGGACACGTGTCAAGAGATCCCGGGAAGTCGGGGTTCGGAGAATCGGGGTTTCTGAGAATAGGGAACATTGGCCATTTGTAATCGCGAAACGTGAAATCTCGACGGAAGGGTCGTGTGGGGCCATGGTCAGTGTTAGTGGAAGACAGGTGGCGTGCCATATCGGGGATCAGGAAAAGGTGAGACCCGAAACCTTTGTCATCAGGATTCACGATTCCGCGAATTCCGAAATCCCAATAGAGTAACGAGGAGTGGGAGGAACAACTCACACGTGCATCAGCGTATCGGTATATCGGAAATAAAGGTTCAATGAGTCAAGTTTTTTTCGAAATCATAAGTGTCGAAATCCCGACGGAAGGATTTCTGATAGGAATAGGAAGGCGTTAATATTTACCCATCGGGTTTCAGGGTATTGTGAAGCACAAGGTGCGCGACCACAGGACTCGCGAATCTGCGAAGTCCGATTCCTCGATTTGAGAAAGGGAATTTTTCAGGAGAATTCTGTGGGTGTGGAAATTTCTCGATAAGGGATTTGAAGAGCTCTTAAGTTCTTCGGGCCGTGAGTGGAAGAAGATCCTGTGAGTGTGCATGGACCTTCCGACCTGCAGGTGGTGAAGGGGCCGCGTGGTCGTCAAGTGGTATCAGAGTGGGGATTACCTCTTTTCTTTCTGTAGCAGAGAAAGAGATTTCACCATGCCACCGAGGAGAGAAAGGCAATCACTTGATCCAGAGGACAGGAAGGTACGAGGAAGAGGTAGGCAAGTAGTCAATCCAGAAATGGAGAGATAGATGAGAGATCTCCGAGCAAGACTCGAGAACATGGAGATAGGACAAAGACGCACAGCTAGTGCAGGGGATCTCAGTGATTCCGACAGTGAAATATAGGTTGAACGTGAGGAGGAAGTTGCAGCCGAGGATGCAGCAAATGAATGTCTAATCAAAGCTATTGCCAGAATGGGTGCAAAGGCCAAGATGGACATTCCAGTCTATCAGGGAAATCTGGATGCAGAAGAGCTTCTGAATTGGATTAGAGCTCTCGACACTTACTTCGATTATGAGGATATCGAAGAGGATAAGAAAGTAAAGCATGTTGTCACACACTTGAAAGGACATGCATCCTTATGGTGGGATGAGCTACAAGTTGACAGACACTGCAAAGGCAAACAGAAGATCAAGAGTTGGGATCGAATGATCGTGAAGATGAAGGAAAAGTTCATCCCAAGAGACTATCAAATTACCCTGTTCAGGAGGATGCAGAACCTGAGACAGAACTGATGATAGTGAAAGAATACACTGAGGAATTCTATCGACTGAACATCAGAGCGGGTCATCGGGAGAGCGATGATGAGAAGGTTTCCAGATACCTGAATGGTCTGAGATACGACATTCAGGATGAATTTCACATGGTTACCATCAGGACGATAGAGGATGCTTATCAGATGGCTCTGAAAGCTGAGGAGAAGTTGAGTCGTAAGCAAGGAAAGCTAGGGTGAGGCATGAGTCAATCCAGAGGCAAAGCAGTTGCCCAGGACAAATACCAGAAGCCCAAAGAGGAATGGAAGAAACCTCAGGGTAAAGTTGAAAGAGGTGGAACCTCACAGCAAGTGCCATACGTTGAACAGAGAGGGAAACATAATGAGCAGAGGGGAGGTTATGCTGATAGCAACACTTTTCCTCGTGCCAGAGGTAGAGGAAGAGGAAGAGGTGGAGTTATCACATGCTTCACATGTGGAAAGAATGGACACAAGTCTTATGAGTGTCCAGATAAAAATAAGGACATTGGAGAAGCTCACATCACAGAAGCACAGAGGCGAGATGTCAAGGCAGAGGATGCAGAAGGCGGAAGATCGCTTATGATGAAAAAATTCCTTTTGACACCTGAGAAGGAGGTGGAGAGTTCAGTCCAAAGGACCAGACTCTTTAGAACAACTTGCAAGACCAAGGACAGGGTGTGCAAGGTTATCGTGGACAGTGGTAGCACGGATAATCTCGTATCTACAGAAATGGGAGAGAAGTTGGAGCTGGAGACGACTGATCATCCAAGCCCATACAGAGTTTCGTGGCTACAGAAAGGACAACAGGTAACTGTTACTAAACAATGCTTGGTTGAGTTCAAAATAGGAGGGTATAATGATAAGATTTTATGTGATGTTATTCCCATGGATGTATGTCATTTATTGTTGGGTAGACCATGGAAATATGATAGAAATGTGATTCATGTTGGGAGAATGAACACATATACCCTGCAGAAGAATGGGAGGACCCATATGTTGCTTCCGATAAAGGATAAGGAGGTGAAGCCAGAGGTAAGCAACACAGTACTTCTCATGAGTGGGAAGGAACTTCTTACGGAGGTTAAGAAGAAAGAATATCCACAATTCTTTGTGGTCAGAAAACCGAGGATTGTTCTGACTAGTACAAGAGTGGATGATTTGTCATATGAGATTCAGGAACTGCTGGAAGAGTTCGCTGATATCATAGTGGATGAATTACCTCGTTCATTTCCACCAATGAGGAGTGTGAGTCATCACATTGAGCTCATACCAGGAGCTAGTTTTCCAAACAAAGTGTCATACAGGTTGACGCCGAAAGAGAATGAGGAGGTCAAGATACAAGTCTAGGAGTTGTTGGACAAAGGATGGGTCAGAGAAAGTTTGAGTCCATGTGTTGTTATGACAGTACTTAGTCCAAAGAAAGACAGAGGATGGAGAATGTGTACCGACTCAAGAGTGATTAACAAAATAACCATCAGTTACAGGTTTCCACTGTCGAGAATGGATGATCTGATGGATTGCCTGAGTGGGGAAAAGTATTTTTCAAAGATATATTTGAAAAGCAGATACCACCAGATTCGCATGAGGGAAGGCGATGAGTGGAAGACAGCCTTCAAAACTAACGAAGGACTGTATGAATGGCTAGTCATGCCATTTGGTTTGACAAATTCACCAAGTACCTTTATGAGGTTGATGAATGAAGTCCTGAGGGAGTTCATCAGGAACTTTGTCATTGTGTATTTGGATGACATACTGATTTACAGTAAGTCAGTGGAAGAACACTTGAAGCATTTGGCCATAGTGATGAGGAAGCTACAGTAGGAGAAGTTGTTGATTAACATGAAGAAATCTTTGTTTATGAAGACAGAGCTCATTTTCTTGGGTTTTGTTATTTCGGCTAATGAATTGAAGATGGATCCGGATAAGGTAGAAGTGATCAAGAATTGGCCATCACCAAGAAATATTTTCGAGGTGAGAATTTTTCATGGGTTAGCTAGTTTCTACCAGAAGTTCATCAGGAATTTTAGTGGGATTAGCGCAGCGATGATGGATACAGTGAAAAAGCGGCATAAGTCTTTTCACTGGACAACTGAGGCTGAGAAGAGCTTCAATCTGTTGAAGCGGAAGATCACGGAACAGCCAATGTTGTTGTTACCGGATTTCCAGAAGACATTTCAGGTGAAATGTGATGCGAGTGGGTACGCCATAGGAGCGGTCTTGAGTCAGGAAGACAGACCAATCGCATATTTCAGCGAGAAGTTGGATGAGGTGAAACTAAAGTACTCCACATATGATAAAGAATTTTACGCTATCATACAGGCGCTGAAGAAGTGGAGGCATTACTTGATCCCAAAATAATTTGTATTGTATGGTGAAAATCACGCATTACAGTTTGTGACTCAACAGGAGAAGTTGAATCAGAAACATGAAAAAATGGGTAGAGTATATGCAGAATTTCACGTTTGTGATTAAGAATATTTCGGGTATTGCTAACAAAGTGGTTGATGCTTTGAGCAGGAAGTGTTTGTTGCTGTAGGAATTCCGAATCAAAACATTGGGTTTTGAAAATCTTAGGGACATGTACGCAGGTGATGCAGATTTTGCGGAAGCATATGAAGCAGCTAAGAATCCAGTTCTCAGAGATAGGAGTCCTTGGATAGATTATATGATCCAGGAAGGGTTGTTGTTCAGAGGCAATCAACTGTGCATTCCAAAATTCTCCATGAGGGAGAACTTGTTAAAGGAGAAACACAGTGGAGGCTTAGCAGGACATTTTGGCCATGACAAAACATTCGCGAAGCTGAATGAGTCATATTTTTAGCCAGGAATGTGAGCAGATGTCAAGAGGTTTGTTAACAGATGTCATCTTTGCTAGCATTCAAAGGGAAGGAAACAGAATGCAGGTCTTTATCAACCATTTCCCATACCAGAGAGGCCGTGGGAGGCGATAAGCATGGATTTTTTATTGGGTTTGCTGAGGACACAAAGAGGTGTTGATTCCATATTTGTGGTAGTGGATAGGTTTTCAAAGATGGCACACTTCATTCCATGCCAGAAAACCAGCGATGTGACTCACATCGCAAATTTTTTTTTCAAAGAGATCGTTTGACTTCATGGATTGCCGAAAAGTATAGTTTCGGACAGAGACACAAAATTCATAGGGCATTTCTAGAGGACCTTATGGAAGAAGCTGGGGACTAATTTGATGTTTAGTTCTGCTTATCATCCTCAAACAGATGGGCAAATGGAAGTGGTCAACAGAAGTCTAGTAGACTTGCTGAGAATCTTGGTGACAGAGCACCATAGCAGCTGGGACCACATATTACCATAGGCAGAGTTCGCATACAATGACTCAGTGAATCGAAGTACAGGGAAAAGTCCATTTCAGATTGTCTATGGTATGCAGCCAAGGGGAGTGTCTGAATTGAGGGATTTAGGACAGATTGCTACTAGCAGCACTAGTGCAGAAGAATTCGTTGAGGCGATGAGGGAACTTCACAGCCAGGTGAAGGAACGACTGCAGAGATCAAACCAAGAGTATAAGCGCAGAGAAGATCAGCATCGGAGACAACTTCAGTTTGAAGTTGGCAATCTAGTTCTGGCACACTTAAGGAAAGAAAGGTTCCCAAGGGGAACATACAATAAGTTAAAAATGAAGAAAATCGGGCCATGCAAGGTCTTGAGAAAATTTGGGGAAAATGCTTATGAGATTGAGTTGCCGGATGGCATCGGAATATCTCTGATATTTAATATTGAAGATTTATACCCATACAGGGCTGGAGAAGCAGAGACTAGAGCTGAGGAATCAGTGATCCAGTGGATGAAGCAATTGCCAGTAGCAGAGAAGCCGCAGATGGAGTGCATACTGGACAAGAGAGTGGGTAGGAAGACCAGAAGGAAAGAATATTATGAGTATCTGGTCAAGTGGAAGAATCACCCAGTGGAAGATGCCAGCTGGGAGAGCGAAGCAGTGATACAAAAGCATGAACATACCATGCAGGAGCTCATGGACAGGAGCCCATGAAATTTTTCAAGCCGAGGAGTATGATGCAGGAGTATCGCCAGCACATCAAGCGAGCCAGCGAGGAAGTGGAAACCAACTGGATAAGCCAGCACAAATTTTGAAAATGCTTTGGGATTGTTGCACAAATCTTAAATGATTTCATTTAAGAGGAGATGCCTATGTATATTGTAAATGGACCCTGAGTGGATAGCTCTCGTCCTTTAGGTAGATAGTCGACATTTAATATAGTTAATGCTGGTAGATAGGATTTAATTTCAGATTGATAGCTTTAGAGTCCGAGAGGGAAAATGGATATAGACACCCTCCTTTGTAGATTGTAGCATTAGCATTCATAAGAAGAAGAGCAGGCAGAGAACTGTATGAAGAACACCCATGTACAAGCATTTGAATTAATAGAAGAGGATTGATTCAATTTCATGGTTTGTGTTGTTTCTCTGTGTATTGATGTTATGCTCAATTGATGTTTGCTTCCAGTTATATGTTTTCTTTTATATGCTATGTATGTGATTTCATGGTTGAATTGAAGTCTGAGAGGAAGAGGGAATGAGTTTCAATTGTTTCTCTAATTGAGCTAGAGGATTCCTGCAAGAAGTGCAGTCGAATTTTTCCGTAAGGAGTGCGTTGATAGAAGGGTTCAATTAGAGGTAGCTTTTGTTCTCATTCGTCTCGAGGGTGCAGTTAGACACAGTGTCGTGCAAGGAGTGCGCAGGCCGGATAGAAGTCTCAGAGTTGCAATTCTGAGCGAAGCATCGAAAGACTGCTACTGCAGGAGTGCGCAGAGTCGAGATACTTCAACACTCAGTCGAGGTTGAAGGGTTGCCGCAAGGAGTGCGTGCAAGAGGTAACCAAGAATACTGAAGTCGTGGAAAATCTCAGGAGGAGTAGGCCTTCGAATTCACTGGAGGATAAGTGCAGGGAAGTTACTATTGGAAGTCTGAAGGAAGCGTTGCAGGGTGGTGAGCAGGTGAACAAGTTCAGTGGGGAGGCACTTCTTCATTTCATGGATTCACAAAAGGAAGAGCGAACGGTCGAAATCCTTTGAGGAGGTTTCACGAAGTAACGTGGGTCGTTGGATCTCATGGAGGTGCAGGGAGGTTACGGCCATATCAGAGTCCGAGCTCGAAAAGTTGGTGAGCCGTTGGATCAGTAGTTGATTTCCCGTTGACCGTCAAATTCGGCAGGAGTTACGCCGAGGTTAAGCCCTAGTGAGCGGAGGAGAAGTCCTAGAGGAGTCATCGAGATATTGAAGTCATCGGGAATTCCAGGAGTGAAGAAATCACGACATCAGGAATCGCGATCCGCGATATCCCGACAAGATCAAAACCGTTCATCATGTGGGACACGTGTCAGGAGATCCCGGGAAGTCGAGGTTCAGAGAATCGAGGTTTTTGAGAATAGGGAACACTGGCCATTTGGAATCGCGAAACATGAAATCCCAACGGAAGGGTCGTGTGGGGCCATGGTCAAGGTTAGTGGAAGATAGGTGGCATGCCATATCGGGGATCGGGAAAAGGTGAGACCCGAAACCTTTGTCATCAAGATTCACGATTCCACGAATTCTGAAATCCCGATAGAGTAACGAGGAGTGGGAGGAACAACTCACACATGCATCAGCATATCGGTATATCGGAAATCGGGGTTCAACGAGTCAAGTTGTTTTCGACATCATAAGTGTCGAAATCCTGACAAAAGGATTTTCGATAGGAATAGGAAGGCGTTAATATTTACCCATCGGGTTTCGGGGTATTGTGAAACACAAGGTGCATGACCACGGGACTCGCGAAACTGCAAAGTCCGATTCCCCGATTTGAGAAGGGGAATTGTTCAGGAGAATTTTGTGGGTGTGGAAATTTCCCGATAAGGGATTTGAGGATCTCTTAAGTTCTTCGGGCCGTGAGTGGAAGAAGATCCTGTGAGTACATGTGGACCTTCCGACCTGCGGCTGGTGAAGGGGCCGCGTGGCCGTCAAAACAACAACCTCTACATCAAGGTAAATCAAGATAGTATTTTATTAATTGAAGTTTATGTTGATGATATTATTTTTGGAAGTGATGATGACGGGTTAAGCCAAAAATTTGCAAAGGATATGCAGAATGAATTTGAAATGTCATTACTTGGAGAACTATCCTTCTTTCTGGGTCTTCATATATGTCAAAGAAACCAAGGCAATTTTATTTCTCAAACTAAGTGTATCAGAGAAATGCTAAAGAGGTTCAGAATGGAAGATTGCAAACTAGTTAACACTCCTATGAAAACCAGTTGCAAGTTGAGCAAAGATGATGATTCAAAGTCTACAAAAAAGAGGCAATACAAGTCAATGATTGGAAGCTTACTATATGTGACAACATCTAGAACAAATGTAATGCAAGAAGTTGGACAGGTGGCACGATTTCAAGTAGCACCAAAGAAATCACATGTCTTAGCAGCAAAGAGTATTTTCAGATATCTGAAGGGCACATAAGAGTTTGTATTATGGTATCTAGAAGGAAAGGATCTATCACTTATTGCCTACACAGATGCAGATTAGGTAGGTTTCATTGATGACTGGTGAATCACCAGTAGAGTGGCATTCTACTTGGGTGAGTATTTGGTATCTTAGATAAGCAAGAAGAAATCATCAGTATCATTGTCTACAACTAAAGTAGAGTATATTGTAACAACAACATGTTGTACACAGGTTCTATGGATGAAACAAACTTTGATAGATATACAGGTTGAGTATGATGAGCCCATTCCTATATATTGTGATAATACAAGCGTTATCTGTATCTCAAAAAATCCAATGATGCACTCCAAGACGAAACACATTCCAATCAAGTATCACTTTCTATGGGAACGGGTTACAGAGAAGAACATCATAGTTGAATATGTGGGGACAAAGGAACATGTTGCCTATATCTTCACAAAATCACTTCCAAGGGAAGCCTTTGATTATCTTCGCCAGAGACTCAAAGTAATTTCTACTCCCAAATGAATACTTTTGAATGCTTATCTTATATGTCTTATGTTTACACGTGGAAGCACCATAAAGAGGACAATTCAGGTTGGAGGAACAGGTTCAGGAAGATTTCAGTCGAGGGGAGCATCCCCAAGGATAGTTCAGTTAGGGGGAGCAACCCCGGACGAGAAGTTACCTTTGTCATTGATGTCAAAGGTGGAGAGATTTATCATATGCAGGATAGAGAGTTAGATGCTTGGAGAGAGAGCACAAAGGCATGGTTCCAGGGGGAGCGATGGTCACAGGGGGAGCATGAGCGTTATGAATTCAGTATTGCATCAGAGTGTTTCCATCAATGCCAAAGGGGGAGATTGTTGACTAATTGGGTTGGTTGTCATTGATGTCAACCCTTGAAGCAATTTCGGTAGCCCCAACAGTATGATTAAGGGACTTCAGCTTGATTTATGTATAATTGTATGAAGTTTAATATATTTGGAGGTAAGACTATCCTAGATGGATAATACATGTCATGTCATTTCCGGTGATATGAAGAATGTCACATAAATCCTCATGGTTAGAAAGTTATGGCCTAGTGAAGTTGGATAACCCTCATGAGTTATCTAGAAGGTCAAAGAAGTCAAATTAATTCTAGAAGCTCCTAGAAGAAGTTGACTAATAAAGTGGTTGCAACAAGAAGTTAGTTAAGGGAAAAGAATTTATGAATTGACTAATTATAGAAAATTTAGTTGCAACAAGAAGTTGTGAGTAAAGATAAATTATTTAAATAATAAAGTAGTCAAAGTGGTTGCAAAGAGAAATTATTTAAATAATAAAGTGGTTGCAACAAGAAGTTGTGAGTTTACTATTTATCGATAAGTCAAAGTGGTTGCAAAAGAAATTAATTAAATAATAAAGTTAGTTGCAACTAGGAGTGGAGAACTTACTATTTGTGGAAAGTGATTAAGTTAATTGGACAAAGTGGTTAAGTTAGGTGGACAAGTGGTTAGAAGTGGGTTAGCCCTAAATGAAGAAAAGTGGGTTAATTTGGTTAGAAAGTAACCCCTTGAGGAAGCTACATGGAAGTATAAATAAGAGAGAAAGGATATCACATTAGCACCTATTGAATATCATTGAATATCCACTTTTTGAAAGGTTATTTGGGAAAGTATTATTGATAGAGAAAATTGTGGCAGAAAAAGTGCGACAGGAAAAGTGCGACAGGAAAAGTGCAGCAGGAAAACTGCGGAACAAAAAATGCGACAGAAAAAGTGCGGCAGGAAAAGTGCAGAAGAAAAAGTGCGGCAGAAAAAACGTGGTAGGAAAACTACGACAGAAAAAGTGCACAAAAAAACTTCGGCAGAAAAATCAGGGCAAGAAAAGTGCGGCATAAAAATCACGACAAAAAAAGTGCGGCAGAAAAATCACAGCAGCATAATCGCGGAAGAAAAACGCTAAAAGAAGAAAAATGTTTCTTGATGACATATTTGAAAGAACAGGTTGTGACAATGACATATTCAATTTCTACATTGGGCACTTATATTTCAGGGTGGTTGTATGAGGCAAGGATAGGTGGTTGTAGCCACCTTTCGATTGTAGTCGGAGAACATAGGGGGTTGTATCCTCCTTCTGGTTGTAGCCAGAGAATTGGGGAGTTGGAGCTTCCCTCAAATTGTAGCGTGAAAATGGGGGGTCAGAGCCTCCTTCTATTTGCAGTTGGAAAACAAAGGAAGTTGGTGCTTCCAATGAATGTAATTCTTAAAGATAAATAAGGAAAAGCATTATGTAGTTTTCTCCCGCATCGGGTTTCCACGTAAAAAAATACTGGTGTACTATTTATGTGTATGATTGTTCATTTTTTCATGGTTTATTTACTTTTCACTTATTGGATGATAATTCTATATTGATCATAAAGATAAATAACACTTTCATATTGTGGTTAAAAATATTAAAAAACTCTATTACTGATTCACCCCCCCTCTCAGTAATCCAACAGTAGAAAAAACCTTAAAGAAAAGGTGCCCAAAAATGGTTATGTTGAGGAAAAGATATGAAATAATCTTACTCGAGCATTTTCAGATCTTGCTTGGCTAATGCAAGATAGACAGGAATATCACCCTATGTTTATAGCCTCAAAATTTGTTTCCTAATCCACAAGTATTAGTTATAAGGGTTTAGGCTGATTTTTTTTTTAAATAGAAGATTGTTGTAAAATTCAACATTTTTATATAATTTTTTGAATATAACAGATGCAAAAGCAAATGTGGAGACAAAAGAAAAAATACCAAGTCACGTATTAACACACATGAGATAGAATAGCAATCACTTATTTCATTCCAAGAAATCAAAAGAATCGTTCTCTTTACAAAAAACCCTAAGGGAGTTTGGACCAAAGTCAAACTTAGATGTCCCCGATGAAAACCATACAAAAGGAATTATGATAGAAAGTACAAAACTGAAATTTAAAAGTTGGATCAACTTGCCACAGATTGTTACCCACTCGACTCTACACATTATCCTTTATCAGTCATGAAAATTAATTCATAAACAGACAAGTCTACACAGACTATCAAAGATAGATCAACACCTCTGAAAACAAGTGTTTGAATGATGTAATTCAACTTTGAATCTTGTTGTCTACAGTAGGACCATGTTTTCATAAAAGAGAACTAGGATTTTAGTGAGTTGAAGAATGAATGAAAACTGAACTATCTCAACAAAACTCGAGAGAAAACCTTAGTATGTTTTTTCCTTTTATTCTCCTCTTGGTCTTCCTCCTCATTTTGATTTTAGGCATCCCAAATTAGTTGAAGTAGTTCAACTACTTATTTTAGTTAAGTTAGTTAAAACTCAACTAACTTTTAGTTAGGGGAATAATTAATATAATAATAATAATAAGGTTCTTTTAATAAATAATAACTAGGTGGGACCCCTTGTGACTCCCTTTAGTTCCTTAACAAAATAAACATAACTAGTCAATCAATCAAACACATCCCTCCTTGTGTCTCCCATAATCATTCTCATAATTTAAAAATTAAATATCAATGATATTTTAAACCATATCCAAAATATCCAAAAATAGTATTGTTGAGGAAAAGATATGAAATGAACTTACTCAAGCATTTTCAGACTTTACTTGGCTAAATCAAAGTAGACAAGAATATCACCCTATGTTTATAGCCAACAAAAATAACATCCTAACTCACAAGTATTAATTACGAGTGCTTAGGCTAGTCTTTTATCAACAAAAAACTTGCTGGAAATTCACTTTTTATGTGATTTTCTAAGTATAACAGTTGTTGAAATAAATGTAAGAACAGAAGTGAAAACACCGATATGATAATCAAGACAGCTGAGACATAAAGAAATCACTTATTTCATTCCAATTCACAAAAAAGTCATTTTATTTACAAAATCTCATACAGAAATCTTGGACCAAAGTCAAACTTAGACATCCCCAATGGAACATACAAAAGGACATCTGAAAGAAAACCAAAACTAAACTCTACAAGCTGGATCAACTTGCCATAGATTGTTGCCCACTCGACTCTGCACAATAGCCTTTATCAGTCATGAAAATTAATTCACAAACAAACAAGTCTACACGGACTATCAAAGATAGATCAACACCTCTGAAAAACAAGTGTCTGAATGATTTGATTCAGCCCTGAATATTGTTGTCTACAATAAGACCCTGCTATCACAAAAGAGAATTAGGTTGTGATGAATAAATGAATGAATGAAAACTGAACTATCTCAACATAACTCAAAGAGAAAACCTTAGCATGCTTCTGCTTCTATCCTCCCTTATTCCTCCCTTTCCTCTTGCTTTTAACAAATTAGAATTGGTTGAAGTAGTTGAACCAACTCACTAGTTAAGTTAATTAAAAGAATCAACTAACTTTAGTTAGGGGGAAAAGTAATAATTATAATAAGGATCATAAATAAATAATAACTAGTATGTGGGACCCCTTATGACTCCCTTTAGTTCATAACAATCATAAAAACCATAACATAACCATTAGTTAAGAAAAACACACCTCCTTGTGTCTCCCATCAACATATTTACTTTTTGGAAATTTTAGCTCATGAAATTCAAATTATTTCAAAAATAATACTCATATATCCAAAATAAAACATGTTTTCCAAAGATCCATGAATTCAACTATCATAAAACAATAGATAACATAAAACTCAAAATCCATATTTCCCAATCTGTGATGCAACCCTTCCTTGGTTGTTTCTATCACCTCTTGATTTTTCTGAATTTGCCTTTGGTTGTGCAGATCCTTTAGGCTTAATCTTGTTGATCATGTGGGAACAATCATCCCTCAAATGCATCTGGGAAGACACGGATTTGTCAGACTCATTGGAGGGTGAGGAAGGGGCAGCAGAGGATTTTCCTTTATCAAGTGCATGGTGGGCTTTAGTCTTCAATCTCTTGCTAGCATGGGAGGATTGCACGGGCGAGTGGTTTGGACAATGGGGTTCAAAGGTGGAGGAGAAGGAAAGGACAATTTGGGTCAACCACGATGTTGGGAGACTCTCAGGCAGACAATCTCTTGCCATCCATGATTTTCAGGGACCTCTGGTTGTAAGGAGACATGAGGAGGTACAGGGATACTGGGGCCTTGTGGGTCTTGGAAAGGAGGCCTTTCAGGCCTAGGTTGGACTATTCCTTTCCCAATCCAATTAAATAATCTGGCATGAAACAATTGGCCAAGCTCTTCCGAATCAGTGCCAAAATGTATCGAAAACCCGGGCCTCTTGGGCCATGGTTCTAGTTACCCATACCTCTGTTTCCTCAACCATGGCTACATTGACTAAAAAAACTCATCCTGCATGCATGATCAATTAGTAAATAGTCTTTTAAATAACCATACATAACAACTCTTTAAAAAAATAAAATAGATTTGGCTTAGAATGTATCAGACTCATGCAATCCAATCCATACAAATTGTTGTATTGTTAATCAATGAGTAGGGGGGTGAAAAAGGGTTCAGGGATACATGAGGGGCTTGTATTGAGTGAAAATATGATATAATGAAAGGGGAGAAGACATGGTCACTTCTCAATGAAAAAAACAATCAACTGTAAAGAAAATCAATAAAACCTCATTGCAATCCACACAAGACACTGCCACTTCCATTCATTTTAACACATAAATTCTCTTGACTTTAATTAATCTTAGAACAGGGCGTGGAAAAAAATTAAATGGGAAGGTGACTGGATTTATAATTAGTGGAAAATGAGATCATGGAAGGGAATAAAGACGATTATTGTTCATGAGATTAATTAAGTGATCCATAAACATGCTACGAAGAAAATGCATCAAACATCCACAATTTATGTGCAATTTAACTAATTCATTGTTCATAATCAAATATCCAACACAATGCTATCGTGAGACAATATGTATTCCACACAATTTGTAAGAGGTTCTCTTCCATTCATCCACATACTTTGCATTTTATAACAATTTTCGAACAATACTCATTTTCAATCTGTAAACTATCAAAATCAACCATTGCCCATGCATTTCTTCAATCCACAGTAATACCCAAAAGTCATATTTTCAAATTAACAATGAAGTCACTATTACTGCAATCGACCCTGTTTAAATGCAGTGATCTTCTTTAACATATATAGGCATTAATTAAAATAATCAAGACCGAATTGCCACACCCGAATTGACATTTAAGCATACGACCCACAGTCACCAATTAGACACAAACAATGAATGGGGTAATTCGCCCAGGAAATATAACTCTACCACTGTTAAAAAAAAGGACAATTCAATGTGACTTAGAAGATGGGACATCCATCCAACATGACGAGGTGCCAACAACAATCTTGTCTCAACAAATGATCGGGATGCAACAGAACATGCTCAAAAACTCTATGAATATCTCTGACTTGTGAGAACTCAAGCCATTTATGTTATACACGGTACGCAGCCAACAAAACCTCGTGTTGCAACAATTTCACCTTAACAAAAAAAACCCACAGTCATGGTGACAACTCAACATTTCGTGCTAAGCCATTGATTTAATATAACATTTCTTTGAATTAGTTACATCGTGATCGAAAATATTGTGCAAAATCAAGCTTATACAATCAAACAAGCATGAGGATGCAGTAGATATACTCTTTACAATCATCATGTTCAATAGTCATTCTGCCCCAAAGAAAACCATAGTTACCACGACCATTATTTATTTTGAAAACACACAACGCGACATGAGCAACGTCAAGCATTTTCACCAATGCCAGCTAAACATTCAAATAATCTTCAATGCAAAAACCAGTGACTGTGTATCTACCAAAAAAATCGTCACTGTCTTAAAAAAAATCAACAACCTAACAAGATGTAGCAATGACGCCTACCCACACATCCAATCGAATCGGAGCAGAGACCCTTTCCATTAACAACACCGAGCTATCGACATAAGGAGAGTAACTGTGTTCTTTGAAAGTGAAACTGGTAATGCAGGGTTTACCACTATTATAATTGAGCCAGTAACTATAAACCAACCAACACAACTGTCATACGACCAACTGGGTGAGCATGTTCTCAAAATAGTCAGAAATTATACAACCATCCAACAAAAACTGAGTTGTAAAACAATAGGCCAGGCTGGTCTTCTTAAACAATTTCCAGACCGGAGGACCGAGGTTGTTCCGTAGTCAACACGGGGAGAGAAGAGCCACTCTTTGTAATGGAAAAACCTCCAAGGTCGCGGTGCATACAGGACGAACCATGACTCGTTCGTGGTTGAGCACAAATCCATGACAGGGGCCATAAATGTAAGGTAGGGATCTAGTTTGACCTGGCAAGGGTTATTTAACACACGCAAGGTATAAACCTCGTGCTCTTCGGTCAAAAATCAAAACACATAGGTGAAAGCAAGGTCGAGGAAGGACATGAACCTTATTTCGTAACCCCTAGTGGTGCAATCAACTAATGACGAAGTGAACAAAACCTCCAACCATTAAACCCATGAAAGACAGAGACTGGATTTAGAGACAATGTGTGAAGGTAACTATCCACCCAAGACTAAACAAAAACCCTCCAACCAAACAACAGTGATAACATATAGCTATCACCCAGGAAGACCAATAACCTCGACGAACTCAAAATCGTTACAGGAAGAACCATTCACTTTTCATTTCCATAAACCAAATTTCACATAGTTGCAACACTTAGGAAAACACAAACCCATACACCTGAGCCAGTAATCATTTCATAACCAGAGTAGAAATCACGAATGGCCAAAAAAGACATACCTGTAATCGAATTCCTTAAAAGAAGAGTTGGCCGAACAATTTCTTCCTGCCAAAAACTCAGAGCATAACCCAAGAAACAAGATAGAACAATAGCCTGACTAGGGTGGCGTCTAACAGAAGGGGTAAAGGTGACATGCAATAAATACACGTTGCCTCCATCCCCAATGCATTAATTCATCAGTACATGCCAACACATTCTTCATTAACCATTAATCAAACCATGTGTCAAAAACATCACCATATTAAAAGCCAATAGCATGACTTATGCCATACATAATTTGAATCCCATACAATTCAACCCTTCGCATAACCAATAGCACCATTAACTTTCCAAATGTGCCATCAACATTTCATACCATGTGTGCACTAACCATATAACCCAATCAAAATTTCATATCCATTTCCTTAATATATAATTCAAACAAAATCACATAACCATTAACGCTCATCACCTTGTCAAGTGAGCCACCGACGTTCAATCCATCCAAATATACCATATGTGGATCAGCCACATAATTCAATTAACCATTAGCATTATCACCTTGCCAAGTGCGCCACCAATATTCCACACCATATGCATATTAAACATATAATTTAATCCCAATTTCACAACCATTTACTTGCTAGCTAGGGCTTAACAATACTCATCAAGTGCTTTCATGCATGTAGTATAGTTAGGATAGCTTTAAAATATTCCCCTTGCAATTGTTTCTCATTTCCTTTAAATTATTCGCATGTGGTATTCCAGAACTAGGTCCCTTTTCCTTGCATTCGTTATAGTATTTTTCCTTTCTTAAAACTGCCTTTCATGTAATTTCACCAACATGTTTGTTGTGCAGGTGTGAGAATAACAGATAGAAATGATATTAGTGAATAACATAGGCTGTAGTAACATAAGGAGTCAATGATACATAAGCTTAAATCGTAATGAATAATCAACAAGATCTTCATCAACCATGTAAGTCATGTCGCACATCATCATAACATAAAAAATAAAAATAAAAAACAGATATGATCTTCAATAGTTCAAAAGAGTCCCACCTACTAGTATTATTTAGTTTTATAATAATAGTCTTTAGCAATACTTTGCGGGAAAAACTACAATGACGTTTTTAATCGTCAACAAACTGACGACTCCACAGGGAAAATTTGTTTCCAACAGATTTAGAACTCAGAACTCATGGTTTCGTAGACCAAGAACAACAAGTCAAGAAGATAAAACTCGGATGATTATGAAACAGGGGGAAGTGAGCAGATTTAATGAAAAAATGACCAAGAATTTGGGAATAATTCATGAAAAGTGTTAAGTATGAGAGGTTTTTACCATTGTATGCATAATCATTTGATTGGAACCTTCTCTCTAACTTTTAAGGAGGAAAACTTTAGAATTTCTCTTAAAATCTTGATGGATGAAGAAATGGCAAGAAAAAGTGGGGGATAGCCAATTCTTTATAAGACAACAGTGAAAAAATGTAACAATTTCAAGGGTCGTTCAGAGGAGCATCTTGAAATCTGTGTAAGCTTGATTGTCATTATCCAACAATGCTTTGCAGAAGTGTCACTGTGGAAAAATTGATCTGACATCCTATTTGACCAAAATGATTAAAGATAATAAAAACCAAATCATGACAGAAGTACAACTGCGGAAACTAAAACAACAGAAATGAAGCACAACAGGAAAAAAAAACTTAACCTAGAAAGCATAAATCAAAGTACTATAAAGCTGAGAAAAGAAGCAAAAAAATTTGAAAGCGGAGCTAGGCTACTAGTATATAGAAATTCAATCAGCATTAGAACCCTTTCATGCCGGTCCTTCAGAATACTTCAAGCGAGGACTGTTAGTGTTGTAGGAAAACCATTGTCTCTGCAATTCCTTTAAAATTCCTGAGTGAGTGTCCAAGACAAAAGTAATCTAGAAATGACCTAACACTTCAAATTCTAGTGTAATTATCATCCCTTTGATGTTGATGTTTGGATAACATCGGGAAGATATTCTCTAAAGATAATAATTAATAAGTAAATGATAATAATAAATAGTTATTTGATTATTCAAGAGACGCACCCTCTCATGGATGGTCACCTTATGTTCTCTATATATGGAACACTCATTATTATAATAATACATAAAATATCTCTCACATCTCATATGAATAAAAACCAACATGGTATCAGAGCGGGACTGGGTTGACTCCCTCACGGGAGGGCCCAGGAAAATGAGAGATAGCTTGTTATGTATCATAGAAGCAGGGTAATGTACAACCCTCTACGTCATATACAAATATCAGGTAGAGATTAATATGAGATTATAGATCTATTAAACATTTTAAGATGTCAGTATGTATAACTTTCGTTAAAAGGATTAAAGATATGTGGATATCTTTCCAATGGCTCGCTGAAACCCTTGGCCACATCCAGAATCTTCCATATGAACAACAACATATTTGAAGGTTGAGTTAGAAAACTGAATATTTGTCACGAGAGAGACATGATCATGAGATTGTGTCAAGTCGTTTGGAACCCTGGATGATCCACGCTGTAATATTACCAACACAATGTTGAATTGGTACTATCATGACCTGCAAATAAAAGTAGAATGAAGTTGTCTTTAACTTCGTTGTCAGTGAGAGAATCCCTTTCACCTTGCTCATCAACATGAGAGAGAAAGAATGAAAATGGATCTTGCTCCAGAGAAGCCTTTCCCTCATGTAGCGCAATTTTCCTCTTATGAATAACACCGCCAAGTTGTTCGTGAATGGCATTAGCTGCAAGTTTGGCTTTATTATATCGCAATGATGGTTTGAGAATGAAATTGCGATTAAGTTTTGTGAGTTCCATGCTTGAAACGATGATAATGAGATATCTTATCATGGAGCTCTGCGAGGGTGGATAATTGTTTGATAGGATCATTGCCAGGACATTTAAATGAGCCATTGTTTCCATTACACACACCATTGTTGAATTTGTCCAACTATGTTCGATTTTGTGCGGATGTTGCACGACAGGTTCATCTTGTTCAAGGGTGATTTCCTTTTTTACAGGATTGTGTCACGGCTATTTACAAGAAATGGTGGCGAGATTCACTATCCGGGAAGGAGTGTTTATTAGTCAAAGGACTTAGATCCACTTGGAAATGGAGTAGTCTTTGACATGAGAGACTATGTCTTTGTGAGTTCCGTAGTTGGGAAGGTGTGCACAGTTTTCAAGGAGGAGACTCCACAATGGAGTGTGGCAGTGGTCAAAGTCATCGATCCACCTTAGACTGTTGACAATTTTGACTGTGATGGAGCATCGTCCGCCTTGGTTAAGCTATATTTTTCAAAGAAATAAGGACCTCCATACCCGCAGTTACCGACATATTTATAGTGTTGGTCTCTGATGGTTTCTTGAGAATGGTCTGGATAGATGAATTTTTTTATACAAAGATCAGATTCCAAAGGATCCGTGAGTCCCTCTCACTGCACTATTTCCATATTTTTGTGATGCTTCCTCCTACATTCATACCTTCCATGATCATCTCTATCCAAATGCATATGAGATTCGATTGCCAAATTGCACATATGAGCATCGATCACTTGCAACCATTCAACCAAATTATAAGTTCCTTTGATTGAAATGTGGTTTTATGGAGTGCTATGATTGTCGAATATGGAATGCATGGATTTTGGAAAAGGGATGACAATACTTTGATTGCATGATTAAGAATTATGGAAGTACACCAAATTCATCGAACTATGCATGTATGGTTGACCTTCTTGGTCGCGCTGAGGCATGAGACTTTATTAAAAAGTACAAAGCAAGGTTCATGGGAAGAGGGTTCTCTTCAAAAGAAGGAGCATATATTGAGTTACCTACAGAGAAGGAGGAAGAGATACCTTCAGTTTCAGAGAGAGAAGAGACGGAGGAGGAGTCACCTCCATCTCCAGAGGGTGTGTTGATGTTTGAGGTAGCATAACGAGACATTCTCCCCAGAGGGTCCTGTGTGGACTAGTAAGGAGGAATGTAGAATTCATATGACGTGCCTCAAATTGTTAGATGAAGGAACCAAGACATCAGTTCCATGATGGAACCTCGATATATCAAGTATGGTCCAATATGACTTAGCATGATCAACATTTATCTATGTTTTTGTGTGCAGATGCATCCATGACTGCAGTGTATGTTCATAACATAAGTCCTCATAAGACTTTGAGGAAGATGATGCCCAAGGAGGCCTTCATCGGAGTGAAGCTTGAGGTTGGACACTTTAGGATATTTGGGGTGTCTAATATACATATGTACCCAAGGATAAAAGGATCAAGATAGACCCTTTAGGTAGAAAGGGTACATCTGTGGGTTATAATGAGTCTTTGAATACATATCGGATCTATATCCCTGGTCAGATACACACAGCTGACGAGAGTATCAAGAAGCACAAAGTGATATTTGTTACCAGAAGATTCTCTCAGGTGGAGGGAATAGATTATGAGGAGAGATATTCTCATGTTCCTCGATACACTTCTATATGGACGATTATTTCTCTTGCAACATCCATGGATTGGAGACTACATTAGATGGATGTGAAGAAAACCTTTCGCAATAGAAAGATTGAGGAAGAAATATACATCGATCAACCAGATGGTTTCGTGATACATGAGAAGGATTCTCATGTGTGCAGGTTGAAACTGGCCTTGTATGGAATCAAGCAACCACCTCGAGCTTGGTATGCAAGGATTGATGGAAACCTGATGATTTTTGGGATTCAACAAAAGTGTTGTCAATTCTAGCCTGTACTACAAGACTGTTAATGCTGAGTCCCTGATTTTGGTCCTCTACGTTGATGATTTATTCCTCATCAGTACAGAGATCCTTATTATTGAATGCAAGTATACGTTGGCCTTGGAGTTCGAGATGAAGGACCTTGGTATGATTCACTACTTCTTGGGACTAGAGGTGTGGAAAAGAACTGATGAGATCTTCCTGAGTCAGGGGAAGTACACAGTTGAGAAATTGAGGAAGTTTGAATTATTGAACTTAAAACTCATGACTACACCTATAATGAAGAATCTAAAGAAACTAAGTGTGTCTTCTTCCGATTTTGATGAAATTGATCTGACTCTGTACAGACAGCTGATTGGATAATTGATGTATCTGGTTAACACCAGACCAAATATTTTCTATGCAGTGAGTGCACTTAGCCAGTTTATAAGTCAACTAAGATAGACACACTAGATTGTTGTGAAACATGTGTTGAGATACTTGTGAGGCACAGTTCGACATGGTTTGAGATATACTTCCAGTATAGATATGATATGGCATGAATATATTCACTCTGATTGGGCAGGGAGCACAGTGGATAGAAAGAGCACCTTCAGGTGTTTCTTTACTTTGGGATCTTTCATGGTTTCCTGGTGTAGCAGGAAATGAACTTCTGTGGCATTAAGCACAACAAAAGAATAATACATTGCATTAAGTATGACAGTCTGTGAAGCAGTGTGGCTTCACAATCTCCTTGCAGATCTATCCGAACACGTGTTGGATTCCACCATTATTCATTATGGTAACCAAAGTTGTGTGAAGATATCTGATAATCCAGTGTTTCATGACAAATCGAACCACATTGAGATCAAGCACCATTTTATCCAAGACATGGTGCAAAGGAAGGAAGTATTGGTGCAGTACCTTCCTACAGATGAGCAGGTTGTTGATGTTCTTACCAAACTAGGATGAAGTTTAAGTACTTCTGTGATAGACTTGGCATGGCAGAGAATGCCTCCCTCACTGAGAGGGAGTGTTGATGTTTGCATCTTCCTGAGACATTCTCCAGATCATACTCCTATGTGACTGAGTTGATTTGATATGTGATGACACTTATCTGAGAAGGGATAAGTGGGTCACCTATCCGAGAAGGGATAAGTGCGGTTGGGCTTATAACCCAATGTCCCATGTGGAGAGCACATGAGTACATGTCAAGGGAGTTGACCCTTGACATCATACACTATGGGAGTTGACCCTAATGTTTCTAGAGGGTGTATCCTCTAGAAGTCCACATGGAGTGCCATGTGTGACAAACTTTCTCCAGATCGTACTCCTCTGTGAATTGAGTTGAGTTGATCTGTGAGGACACTTATCCGTGAAGGGATAAGTGGTACACTTATTCGAGAATGAATAAGTGAAGTTGGTCTTATAACACAACATCCCATGTGGAGAGCACATGAGGACATGTCAAGGGAGTTTTCCCTTGACTTCATACACTATGGGAGTTGACCCTAGTGTTTTTAGAGGGTGTAGCCTCTAGAAGTCCACATGGAGTGCCATGTGTGACAAACTTTCTATAGATTGTACTCCTCTATGAATTGAGTTGAGTTGATCTGTGAGGACACTTATTTGAGAAGGAATAAATGCATTTGGGCTTATATCCCATCGTCCCATGTTCAGAGAACATGAGGACATGTCAAGGGAGTTTACCCTTGATGTCTCACACTATGGGGAGTTGACCCTAAGTGTTCCTAGAGGGAGTAGCCTCTAGAAGTCCACCTAGGAGTGCCATGTGTGACAAATCTTTTACTACTATGGTGGTTTTGTACCACTGGCGAAGACTGCATGTCTCTAGACAATAGTTATGTACTACTATGGAAAGATACCTCCCTAGCTAAGAGGGAGTGTTGATGTTTCAACATTGGGCATAACTTCTACTACATTGGGTTGCAGACCAAGAGAGATAGTATACATTTATCACAAAGGTGCACTTGTGGTAAATGGGCCCAGACGTAATCCTTCCTTGATCATGATAAGGAATAATATGGACTCGAGGTGCTTGAAGTGCTTTCCACGTGTCAGTTAGCATCAAGTCAACATTCACTCATAGGTGTGTGCCCTGTGGTGAAAGATCTTGGTGTGGTCTTTGTCCTAGTCATGGTGATTTGACAAGGAATGATAAAGACTCAAGATGCTATGCTATTACATGCGGACCCAAGTGAGCCTAATCTTAGAGAGATTTAATTGGCTCAGAGAGAGAGCTGTGGAAGGAGTTTCTCCTCAGTACAGGTGGGAGAGAGATGTCTCCCAAGACTGAAAGATAAGTGTCATGAGTCTAGGGTGAAGTTTGTATACTTTAAAGACAAGAGTGGCATGTTGCAGAATGTCTCCCTCGTTGAGAGGGAGTGTTGATGTTTGGACAACATCGGGAAGACATTCTCTAAAGATAATAATTAATAAGTAAATGATATTAATAAATAGTTAGTTGATTATTCAAGGGACGCACCCTTTCATGGATGATCACCTTATGTTCCCTATATATGGAATACTCATTATTATAATAATACATCGAATATCTCTCATATGAATAAAAACCAACATTTGACGCATATGATTAAATCATCAAGATAAGCATGGAGACTGACCAATTCATTGAAAACCATGTGCATAGGCCTTTTAAAGGTGATACTTGCATCAAATAAACCAGAAGGCAGGAAGTTGTAAGACATAGTATTGCAATTTGTAATAAGAGTGGTTTTGTGAAAATTTACCCTTTCTACCTTGATTTTACTGTAACCAAACAAACTGTCAAGTAAGGGATTCAACTGTAACTTTAAAACCTGCTGTAGAATCATTCTTGCATAGACGGGGGGGGAGAGAATGATTTCTATAGATTGACAGAGGTTGTGAATATGAATGCAAGTTCTAGTATGATCTGTGATCTTTGAAGAAGGTACCCGATTTGGAACCCGTTCAGGGTGGACTGAAAAAAAACATTCCAACCCTTAAGAAATCTCTAAACCCCCTTCGAAAGGGTGCCTTTAGTGCACATTAACCAATTCTTATTTTTTCCCAACTAGCTTTATAATATATTGAAAAACACCAGGATCAAAACCACGAAGATCCTCATAAGACCAAGAAAAAACCTTTTGAGATTCACCAAGTAGCTCGGTGGACCCCATCTCTTTTCTAACCAAACATTGGACATTTATTTTAACATCCGTTGGACATTCAGGTGTCCTAATGTTCAAGGGGATGGTTCCAACCACCTTCTTCTGTAACTCCTCGTCTTTTTGTTTTTCTTTGTTGCCTACAACACTCACTGAAAACGAAATCTTAAGAGGAGTCAAGACCTCAAGAATCTCATCGTTTTCTGTAGATATAACCTCTTCGATCTCAAGAGGTTCATTTTGAAAGACAACACAAATTCTCTCATCATTAGGGATGGCCTTCCAATATCCTTCCTTTTCATGAACGTATGGGCGATGTAGAGATTGAAAAGCACAATCAGGCCAGTGAGGCAAGAGTTGTTGATTAGGAGAGGCTGCAAAGGAAGCTAACCACTTAGCTATTGAATTCAACTCCTTCTTAACATGAGTGATGTTGAAATATAAAAGGCTTGATACAAATTCCCAAACAGTTTGGGATTATCATTCCATCAACTTGTTTCCAAGAGAGCATATCTTACGTATTAGGTTCACAACAAGATCAGAATTTTTGAAAAATGAAAGGTGACGACAACCAATATTAAGTGCATTCTCAATGCCTAACAATAAAGCTTTGAATTCAGTAGCATCGTTGGTACAAGAAAACTCCAACATGTATGAAAGATTATGATTTTTTCCTGTAGGGGAAACCAACATAATACCAGCCCCATTACCCTCGTTAGAGTGTGAACCATCAAAGTGCATGTGCCATAATTCATCATCTAGATCAATTCTTTCCAAAGGAATATTATCCTCTTCAACAAAGATGGAATACACTCATAGGTCTTCTTCGATATAATTTACACTAGACTACAGAACACTCTCTATGTAGGGTGAAATTCTTCGCTCTCTAAGAACTATAATGTTCTTACTATTCCGAGGAATGGATAAATATGTCTCATCGAGTGAGAGGTACCCACCTGTTAGGGCTTTCCAATATCTTCCCAAAATAATTGAGTAATTTCTTACAGGCATATCAATCACCGGAATGTTGAGGGTTGTCCTTATCTCAGGATGGGTGCATAAAACCAAGGTTACATCCTTAATCTCACCTATGGTTGTTTGTTGTAGACTATTATAGGAGAGCATGCTTCAGGCATTTTCATTTTTACAAGACAAGCCTAGATCTTCCATAATAACCTTTGACATCACACTTGGGCCCGAACCGCCATCAATGAGGCAACAATGGGCAATCTTATCCATGATTTTTACAGAAATATAAAAAGGGGTATTTTTTACAGGGTATTTAAATTTATGCATGCCTACTTTATTTACAGAAGAATATTCTTCTTCTACCTCTTTGGAAAGATTGGCTACAACATAATCTTTTCCTTCCATGAATTGTTTCAGATGCATCTATTGTTCAAGAACTGCAACCATGCTAGGAGGGTTGCATTTGCTTTGATGTTGGCCAATTGATTCAAGATATTGTATTTGGAAGAGGGAGGAGGGGGAGTGATTCCTTGACTCTCATGAATTTTAGGAACCTGGGGCGCAACAGTAGTTGAGGATGAGCTCGGGCTAAAAGAACTGCGGGGAGGATCGAACTTTCCCTTGGGAGCATAGGCTTTGTTTCTAGTATTGATAACCATGACATCCTCTCGTTCCACAAAGTCTAGGACATCAATAATAGCTTCTGGTATTTTACCAAAGATATTATCTCTGGAACTCTTATTTACCTCACATGTGGTTTCTTTGTGGTGTTCCTCATAAAAGTTACAGTAACTCCGAGGCAAGATAGCTTTAGGTTGAAAATTGTTTTCAACTAGATTTCTAAAGGGGGGTGCAGAAGAGGATGAGGCTCTAGGGGTGAGAGGGGAAACGATACCCTTCTGATCAAATGCTATCATATGGTTGTTCATATCTTGTACTAGCTGTAAGAGAGCAGACATGTATGTTTGTCTAACCAATTCCCCGTGGGAAAGACCAGTTCTTTCAAGTTGTTCTTCATACTCTGAAAATGTATGTAGAGCGGAACCGAGATTATCAATGGCTTTTTCCTCAATCCTATGACGGTAGGGAGAAGGCAATGCATTGTAGTAATGCATGAAAGTGGTTTGGTTCTAAGGGCGGATAAGTTCATGGATTTGATTGTACAACTTGGTGAAACACAATTTGAAAGGCTTGATGGTCTCACCATCTTTATAAGTGACGTTGTTGTATTCCCTTAACTTCTTGGCAGGGCTTTTGGATTGCCCATAAGTGGATCGGAACCAATAGATAAACTCCTCCCAAGTAGATAGGATCTTAGGAGGAAGGTCAAAGAAGTTAGCCACAACCTTTCCTTCCAAGTAATTGATGAACAAGCGCATGCAGGTGTCATTGTCGTTGGCCCCTATGTTATGACAAGCATTAGAAAATGCTACTAGGTGTTACTTGGTACTAACAGTGTTATTCCATGAAAACTTAGGAAAATTCTCTTTAAACTTTGGAAGTGGGCGAGTAGCAGGTGCTAGGTTAAGAGGAGAGGACACATGCCACGCTGTGGTTGTGGCATCTTCTTCGAATTGAAAAATACCATACTTTTTAATGACTTTGGTGGGGTTTGTAGTAGATTGGACGGGGATATGGTGGATTTACAAGCTACCAATCACCGATGACGATGAATATTGGGAAGACGGAGCACTTCCAATGCCACCAGAGCCACCACTAGATTCCATATTTTGGGTGATAGGTGAGGTAAATAAAGACGAGTTGGATGAATCAGATAAAGTCCTCCTTAGAGAACTTTGATGGACAGATAGCACTACATTTCTTCTTCCTATTTTAGCAATAGGATTGATTTAAGGTGACGAGCCTCTCCTTCTTCTGGAAGCACATGAATCTAAGGACATGAAACGGAGGCCAAAATTGAAGAAACAAAAGGTTACTGTTGATTTATAGGTTGCCTACGTCTAGCTTCCAATTGTTCTTGAACACTAATATCTCGTTCAATTGTTGCCCAAGACCGGTTAAACTCAACATGGGTTCTAACAATGTCTAAAATAGTATGAAATAAGTTCAAAGCAATGTTGGTCTGGTCTTGGAGACAGGGCTCAAGATTGGGATGCCTTGCAACAGGAACAGTCATCAATAGTAAAACAGTCAAAAAATCAAATTCAGAAAAGAAAGATGTATTGATGAAAAATCGAATATAAAAATTCACCGGAGAGATATCAAGGATCTCCCCAGTATGGTTTCCAAATAAATGTTGAGGAAAAGATATGAAATGATCTTAGTCAATCATTTTCAGACTTTACTTGGATAAAGAAAAGTAGACAGGAATATCACCCTATGTTTATAGCCAACAAAAATAACATCCTAACTCACAAGTATTAATTACAAGTGCTTAGGCTAGTCTTTTATCAACAAAAAGCTTGCTGGAAATTCACTTTTTATGTGATTTTATGAATATAACAGTTGCTGAAATAAATGTAAGAATATAAGTAAAAATACCAAGATGATAATCAAGACAGTTGAGACATAAAAAATCCTTTATTTCATTCCAATTCACCAAAGAGTCATTTTCTTTACAAAATCTCATACAGAAATCTTGGACCAAAGTCAAACTTAGACATCCCCGATGGAACATACAAAAGGACCTCTGACATAAAACCAAAACTGAACTCTAAAAGCTGGATCAACTTGCCACAGATTGTTTCCCACTCGACTCTGCACAATAGTCTTTATCAGTCATGAAAATTAATTCACAAAAGAACAAGTCTACACAGACTATCAAAGATAGATCAACACCTCTAAAAAACAAGTGTCTGAATGATTTGATTCAGCCCTGAATATTGTTGTCTACAATAAGACCCTTCTATTACAAAAAAGAATTAAGCTGTGATGAATAAATGAATGAATGAAAATTGAAATATCTCAACATAACTCAAAGAGAAAACCTTAGCATGTTTTTGCTTCTATCTTCCCTTGTTCCTCCCTTTCCTCTTGCTTTTAACAAATTAGAATTGGTTAAAGTAGTTGAACCAACTCACTAGTTAAGTTAATTAAAAGAATCAACTAACATTAGTTAGGGGGAAAAGTAATAATCATAATAAGGGTCATAAATAAATAATAACTAGTAGGTGGGACCCCTTGTGACTCCCTTTAGTTCATAACAACCATAACATAACCATTAGTTAAGAAAAACACACCTCCTTGTGTCTCCCATAAACATATTTTGTAATATCCCTAGGTCGAACCCAATTGTAATGTAAATGAAAATGTAGTTAAGCTGGTGAGCTTTTTGATATCATTTTTGTATGATCCTTTCATGGCATAGTGTGTGCATGTAATGCACAATAAAATAATGAAGTGTGCACATTCTTGGATACCGTATGCAACAACTTAAGTGCGTGTGATTTTGAGGCCAGGGAGCCTTTATGTATATGTTGCATTTTATAGGCTGGTGAGCCAGTTATTATAAGCTTGGATGCTTATGTTTTTATTAGGCCAGAGAGCCTATATGTTAAAGGCCAGTGCGCCTAATTTTGTATATATCTCATAATTAATATAAAATTCATCGTTGCGTGCAGACCAACCACGATAAAAGAGTATGGGGGACTAAACTCTACTAGTTGGGGGAAAGGGTGGGGCTAAAAGTTAAGGAAAATGGATAAGCTAGGGAGCTTAAGCCAAAAAGGAATATTATATTAATATTTCTTTAAGGTATAAAGTATGGGTAATTATTTTATCCTAAGTTACAAATTTGGGGACAAGTGGGCCAAAATAGCTCCCAACATGACAAGTGTCAAGCTGGGGACTTTCATACATATTGTTGGGACTTAGTTCATTTTCCAACATTCTAAGCATCATTCCTTCCATCATTCGATCATCCATGCAAACTTTCAAGTCCTTCACTCACATAGTCAACTATCCTCCACACTTTCATGTCACTATATCTGAACCTACATCCATAGCCATACCCATTTGTGTAGCTGGTTGTCACACACCCACTATGGAAAAATAAAATTTCCCCCCTTTTTCCGAGGGAAAAAATCCCCAAATTCCTACAGGGCCTAGCGCAGGCTAGATCTTCCCTTATCCTCCTCCATGTGATCATTGGTTATGACCACAAGCCTTACCAAATGGTGCTTCCGGCTGTTGCGTTTCAAGATTCCTTTGTGTGAGCTCTCCCCAACTCCCTGTCCTTTGAAATGCCGAAACCCAAAATGGGGTTAACGACCTCTTTGGCTCCCCCTTTTTTTTCCTACTCCATGTGGACACCTTCATGAACATGCCCTAACGTCAAATGGCACTACCAGAGCTTGTCACATTTCGCAACCTCGGGACTTTGACATATGAACCATTCCTGACTCTCCAACTCCCGAACTCCAAAAGGGGCTTAACGAGCCCTCAAATCCTCTCGTATCCTTTCTCTATGTGACCACCACCTGTGACCACTGGCTAAGCCTGAAGGCGCGTCTCGTTTCATGGATCATCGATTTGAAGAAGTCGACCCCTTGTTCTTCAAACTCCTGAGTTCCAAACCTACGACAGGGGCTTAACTCAGGCTAGTTCCTCCCTTTACTTTTTCCATATAACCTATGGCTATGTCCTGGGGCTAGACCTTCCAAGCGCATTGCGTTTTCACATATTCGGAATTCTCGATGTGAATCAACTCTGTTCTCCCGACTCTAGATTCCCAAAATTCTGATGCTTTGGATCTGAAAACTCAGACCCTTCTTCGATCAACGGTCTTGATTGTGTTGGGATACCGCATATTGGGATTTCCAGGTAGTCATTTCCTCCATACTCCCGGTTCCTGAATATCTGATGACCCATTTACGGTCCAAATCTTCAACTTGATCAACGGCCTGGATCAAATCCTAACATTTTACCTTTTAGGATTTTAGCAGGGTCTTCACTCCTGTTTCCCCGATGGCTCCTGGATTTCTACCACGTGTCCTCCACAATGGAAGGTTAGGATTCAACTAATTTCCAACTCATTGGGGATTTGAGACCCAAGGCAGAACCTTGTTCTCCCAACTCGCGATCCCTGATTTCATGAAAAGAACCAACGGTTCAGATCTAACTTAGATCGATGGCCCTGGTTCCATCTCTACTTGCAAAGACTGAGGGAGTCGAGGCGTTAACGTCTACACTTCTCCTCTAGATCTACGGATCTAGGATACTTCTGAAACAGATTTCTTATGTTCGTCTATAAAATGAGAGGGCCCACCCTTTTGCTAATTGGATTCGCTATCCCTTCTGAACTTAGGTGACAAGATTTAAATTCTTGGGACTTCAATTTCCCACGACTCTGAAACTTTCGAGAGATAAATCCTTTTGGCACCGGGTTTCCAAACCCGGATCACATGATCCTTCAGAGGTTTCTTGGGTAATTATCCTTAGGCTTAGTGACCTGAATGGAGTGCCTCCCTAATTCGCCGAGCTATGAACTCTGGAATAGGGGTAGAGTAAACTCATGGGTTTACTTTAACGGTATCCATTTCAAGGAGCTCACTCCGACTATGGAATGTGAGGAAACTCCCTGGGGAAGGTGCCTTCAGGAAATTAAACCAGAACATAATGCGAAAACAAGTAGATGGAACAACTCTGATGTAGACCCCCTATCCCTCTTAAGGGTTGTGAGACCTCCTGGTCAGGATCTTCTGACTCTGGAGTCAAAATGGCTCTTATGGTTTCAAAATTGAATCCTTCAAATGAACACACAAGTCCCACACAAATGCTCAGTTGGCTTTTCCAACCGCCAAGCGTGAGCTCTCACAACACACGACCAAGAGCCGTGACTTTGCGCTAAGCCAAAAAGGGCGCTTGTCATGGACCGGAACTTCACAAGTCAAGCATCCTGTCCCTTCGTCCTTCGAACCCCTGGTTGCTGAAATGCTGAAATATCATGGGCCGGGACTTCACAAGTCAAGCATCCCGTCCCTTTGTCCTTCGAACCCCCGGTTGCCGAAATGTCGAAATGTCTCAGCACCTATTCCTTCGGGTTTTCATGTTTCACGAAATCATAATGCAAGGGATATCTTTGCTCCTTGGAATCCCCGGTTGCCAAAATGATGAAATGTACTAGCGCCTATTCCTTCGGGTTTTCACGTTTAGCGAAATTATGGTATAAGGGATATCTCTACTCTTTGGAATCCCCAGTTGCCAAAATGTCAAAATGTCCCAGCGCCTATTCTTTTGGGTTTTCGCGTTTCACGAAATCTGGGTGCAAGGGATATCTCTGCTCCTTAGAATCCCCAGTTGTCGAAATGTCGAAATGTTGAAATGTCGAAATGCCTTGGTGTTCGATCAATGACTCACAATACTCCCTAGGATCTATGGTCCATGTCCAACCTCGCTATTTCGCTAGTTTGTGATTCAGGGTTTTGGGAGACAAGTACCTCTGTCCTTCCAACTCGTGATACCCAAAATCGCAAAATGGACCAATGGTCCAAAGATACCTGTGATCGACGGTTCACGTCGAATCACGATTTTGCGATTCAGGGTTTTGAGAGACAAGGATCTCTGTCCTTCCAACTCACGGTACTCAAAATCGTGAAATGGACCAATGGTCCAGATCTATTTGAGATCGATGGCCACTATTCCTCCTGAGCTTTGGACGTCAAAAATCCCTCGCCGCTAACCTCCTCGCAGCTCCACCTTATCCAATGGCTGGCAGGGTTTCGACGTTTCTCCTCAAGGACTCTCCACTATCCATTCAGATCTTTGGGATCTCCCCTCCCGAATCTACGCATCATTAAAGCCTACGCTTCTCCCTCAAATCGAACAGTCTGTGGGATCTTCCACCACGATCCAATGCTTGACGACGTTCTTTCTCCTGAGCTTTTACTCACTTCAGACTTAGAATATTTTCTAAGTCTTCGAAGACTCGGTCTTCATTCCTTCCAGGGAATGAGTTCCTGGATCTCGATAACACTTTCTGAAGCGTTATCCCTCCTGAGCTTTGTCTGGTTCAGACTTCGATTTCCCATGCACTCCTTACATTTGAGGGATTTTGATAACTCAGATCCACAGTATTTCTCACAGAGAAATTCCTCCTGATCTCCTTACGTTCCTCTCTGGCTCGATGCACACCTTGCAGAGATTCCCATGAAGAGAAACAATTGAAACTGGAAAAACTCACAGTTCCATCCACTTGTTCATGTAAACAGAAATGACAAGAAAATGCACACAGTCCACACACCATACATTTGGATCAATTTTCCATTTTGTTATATTCAGAAATGCCCAATGGCTACAAAATACATTCAAAATTATAGTAACTCAAAACACTGAGATCTCCTACTAACTTGCAGTTCTCTCTTACAACTAATTTATCTCTGTATTGCAGCTCTCTCTAACTAGGTGTACAAACTTCTACGTAACTCAAAAATGTTTCTAGGGTTTCCCCTGACTACTTTCCTACTCTAAAATTCATCCTATTCTATCTTAGTTCAGTCACATTCTAGAGCTGAAGTGGAAACTCCTGCTTTGTTTACAATTTCAAAACTTGCCTCAAAGGGTAAAATTTGGCACCGGTTCAAGCGTGCCTCCAAAGGTGAATTTTGGCGCTGAGTGGAGGCGGATTCCAAAATCAGTTGTAACTGCCCACATTGAAGTTCCGAAAGAACTCTCACATGTTGAGTGGTCCCTCCTCTGCGAACTTGCCAACGATGCTCCTGCATCAAACTCTCAAGGGAATGGACTCTTACTCTTAACTTATTCATTCTATACATAAACCGATTATGGACATATAAGTAGAAGCATGCATCCATTATTTCCAATCAAAACACAAGGCAATCACTTCTATATAGAAACCATTTATTAGCGTATAAACATGAGCATGCATCCATGATATTCAATTCAAAATACAAGACATAAAACAATTATCAAAAACACCAGGCGTGACGCAACTACTAAGAGGGGTGCTCGTTTCCACCCAACCATAGGCTCAGTCACTCCCAACGGATTTATCACTGGCCACCCCTGATCTTAGGCCATGATTCTTTGAGATTAAATCTCTTACTTCCAACTCAATGAAAGTTAGGGATGAAGATTACTCTCCTTCTCCCAATACAGGAATAGATGAGGACGAAGGTTACTCTCCTTCTCCTGGCTCTGTCTCTAATTCCCATGATCAGAACTCAATGTTTCTCCTTTCAATCCTTCCTCGGACCCAAGAGTTTATGCTCTCATCCCTGCACTCTTTACCCGGTTTCTCCCTCTATCCACCACGCTTCCTTTCTTGCCTTCCCCGACAAGATTGTGTGTGGCTCGAATCCCCCCGTCCGTGGTCAGGTCCAGAAGCCATCCGATGGGTAGTCTACCCCATCCCTCATTAAATCTTGAGGAGGCCCTTCCCACCTACCAGCCTGACAGAAATTCAATTCTGGGCAGAGGTTTGTTCTGATCTTGAGCAACATTAACTCCAGTATGATACTGGTTCGGTGGAGGTTATTGCAACCATTTCGGGTTCCCTCCACCACCTTTTTCATTAGAAATTGTGGCCTTTCTTTCTTAGCACATCCCCTCTCTCAGCAGTCATGAAACACGTTTCCATTATCCAACAAAATAATAGGATTTACATTCATGGGCCTTTATACAAAGGCCCACCAAATTAAACATTCACAATTTGAGTTTGTCGTAGTTCTTGGTCAATAAATTTATATTTACAGACTGGGGGAAACAGGGTGTTACACTGGTTATCTGGGGAGTTGGATTGAAGAAGTAGATTTTTAGGCCCATGGGATATTGAAGAGATAGGTTGTCAGGCCCATGAGAAATTTCTCTCTGGGTGAGATAATTGTTGGGGAATTGATTTCCTGGGGGTACTAAATTGCAGCTACAGGGCTCTAAGACTTCCTATCTGGCCTATTGTTGAAGCTCATAAGGGAAGTGGGGAAGGTGAAGGACTATTGAGTAGAGAAGGGGCATGTTTCCTGGGGTGGGACAGGCATATGGGGAATGAGGGACTATAGGTTGTTAGTTTGAGTAGGCACCTGGGATGGAGTCTTTCCTTTTGACCATGAGCCATTATCCTGGTTAGGAATCCCTTTACCCGGGTGGAGTTTAGTCCCAGCACGGGGGTGACCCACTGCTAATAGTGATGAGCAGTGTGGTCTAAGGCTAGGAGGTTCGTGGAAGGTCTACATGCAGTTGGTGACATTATTACCAAGATAAGTGTCAATTATGTGATAAATTTACATGATGCATTGTCATTTACGTGCTTATTTTTATGGGTTATCATATGTGTGGTTATAACTGTGTTTATTTTTATGGGTATTGCATGTATATGCTGCATGTATATGATTATTGTTATTTCAGTGTGAATTTGTGAATTTACATATGTATTTGTATGTTTACGTTATATATTTCCGCAAGATCTCTGTGTGTATATATTTTAATTGCATGCAATTAAAAAAATTTATGTGGCATAGCTCAATTGGATAATGGGTATGTTACAATATGTTTCGAGGAGAGAACAAAAGTGTTCTCTGGCATAGCGTGGCCCAGCATGGGTGGTCAGGGACGTTACATATTTCTTTTTTGGCAATTTTAGCTCATGAAATTGAGATTATTTCAAAAATAATACTCATATATCCAAAATAAAACATGTTGTCCAAATATCCATGAAGTCAACTTTCACAAAACTTAAAATCCATATTCCCCAATCTGTGATGCAACCCTTCCTTGGTTTTTGTTGTCACCTCTTGATTTTCCTAAATTTCCCTTTGGCTATGCGAGCCTTTAGGCTTAATCTCGTTGATCACATGGGAACAATCATCCCTCAATTGCATCTGGGAAGACATGGATTTGTTAGAGTCATTGGAGGGTGAGGAAGGGGAAGCAGTGGATTTTCCTTTATCAAGTGCATGGTGAGATTCAGTATTCAATCTCTTGCTAGCATGGGAGGATTGCACTAGCGAGTGGTTTGGACAATGGGGTTCAAAGGTGGAGGAGCAGGCAAGGACAAGTTGGGCAAACCACGATGTTGGGAGATTGTTAGGTGGACAATCTCCTACCATCCATCATTTTCAGGGACCTCCGGTTGTAAGGAAAAATGAGGAGGTATAGGGATAGTGGGGGATTTTGGGGCTTGGAAAGGAGGCCTTTCAGGCCTAGGTCATACTATTCCCTACCTATTCCAATTAAAGAATACGGCATGAAACAATTGGCCAAGCTCTTCTAAATCAGTTTCAAAATGTATGGAGAACCTGTGCCTTCTTGGGCCTCGGTTCCAGTTACCCCTACCTTTGTTTCTTCGTCCATGGCTACCTCGACTAAAAAAACTCATCCTGCATGCGTGATCAATTAGCAAATAGTCTTTTAAATAACCATACATTACAACTCTTTAAAAATATGAAATATATTTGGCTCATAATGTATCAAACTCATGCAATCCAATCCATACAAATTGTTCTACTGTTAATCAACAAGCAGGGGGGTGAAAAATGTTGGTTGTGGAGCCTTATTATGTTCATGTTTCAAAGGTCCTTGCTTTCAGCCATGTTTATACCCCATGAAGACTTTACACCCCAGAAGTATGTACACTCTTTGTAAAAGTATATTGTAATTTCATTATAAATCTAGACCGTTCATTATAAGGTCGCAGATCTAACGGTAGAAATTATGTTAGGGTTTTTTTCCCTAGAAGGAAACCCTCTTTTATGAGGGAAATGTATTGCGGCTATGTATCATGGCGATTATTGTATTCTAAGAGAGGATACTGTGAGAGAAAGAGGAGGAAGTTACAGCGGGTTTTGATGTAGATTGTATCCCTTCATTTGTTGGATAATAATAAAGGAAGGACCTGGCAATTTCTCTGGTGGACATAGCCCACACTGGGTGAACCACATAAATTTGTGTCTCTCTTGTATTCCGTATCTTTTGTGTTTTGTTTCTGCATTTGTTTTATTTTATTTCTCTGTGGTCCTGTTTTTCTAACAACTGGTATCAGAGCGAAAGGTAACTCGTAGGAAAAGACGGTTCATGATTCGAGTGGGAGCAATGTCGGAATATGGAAAGTTTAGGGTCGAGAAATTTAACGACCAAAACTACCAGTTATGGAAGATGCAGATGGAAGATTATTTATATCGAAAGGATCTATTCCTACCATTGGGCGGAGTAGCAAAGAATTCGATGGCCATTAAGGATGAAGAATGGGAGATTCTTGACAAAAAGCCTCTAAGAAAGATACGGCTGAGCTTGGCAGCGTTGGTGGCTTTCAATATTTCAAAAGAAAAGACAACGAAGGATATGATGGATGCATTGGATAAACTATATGAAAAACCCTCGGCATCCAATAAGGTATTTCTAATGAAGAGATTATTTAATATGAAGATGTCATAAGGTGGGTCTGTTGCAGATCATTTAAATGAATTTAATACGATTACTAATCAACTAAGTTCCGTAAAAGTGGACTTTGATGATGAGGTTAGGGCTCTTCTAATCTTGTGCTCATTGCCAGAAAGATGGAACGGCTTGGTCATGGTTGTAATTAACTCTGTCTCTGGTTCAAATACTTTAAAATTTGATGATGGTGTTGGTGTTATCCTTAGTGAGGAAATGTGATGGAAAATCATAGGTGAGACATCAGGTAATGCGTTGAACATGGAGAACAGGGGAAGAAAAAAGGATAGAGGAAAGGGCTCAGGGAACTATGGGAATTCTAGGAAGGGAAGATCCAAATCTAGACTTGGAAAGATAGAGTGTTGGAATTGTGGGAAGAAAGGACATCTAAAGAAAGACTGTAGAGCTCCAAAGAAACAAAGAGATGGACAACAGGAGAGAAATCAGGAAGCAAATG
>JZKD02S1508293.1:337973-364091 GCA_000966675.3 Picea glauca
AGGAACAACAGTTGTTCCGTTCAAAAGGGAACAGCAGGCATGCAAAAAGGAACAGTAGTTGTTCCATTCAAAAGGGAACAGCAGGCGCGCAAAAAGGAACAACAATTGTTCCGTTCAAAATATAGCAGGTGGGTGAAAAGGAACAGCAGTTGCTCTGTTCAAAAAGGAACAGTAGGCGCGTGAAAAGGAACAACAGTTGCGCAAAAAAAAGAATAGAATCGTCATGTAAAATACAGAGTCCATGTGATAAGACAAAATAGGAGTACGGAACAGAAAAAGGTGCTAATTGTAGTTATCTGTCCTGATTCTTGTTTCCTAGATGGATTTTTATAAAACAAAGAAAAACTAATCCACTTAGTTAGAAAACTATGTACAGTATGTACAGTATAAACAAAATACATCATTTATGGAGTTGGGGTGGCTGGGTTACCTTCCCAACCAACCAAAATCTGCACTATAGGGTCTTTACTTACTTCTTGATAGAAAGAATATTTTGAAGGTGGCTGGTGGTAAAGTCACAGCCGGTGTCCATTGACCAGAAAGGGTGATCCAGACCCATCGATGGTGCTCAAAGTAACTGTTCCATTATCATGGACTCCGTTAATTTCATATGGCCCTAGCCATCATGTCTGTAATTTCCCAGGAAAGTCCCGAAATCTGGAATCATAAAGGAGCGCCCAATCGCCTTTCTTGAATGATTTCTTCTTGATATGCTTGTCATGCTAGGTTTCTCTCTGTCGTTGGATGACAGTTGTGTGCTCCATAGAAGACAAGTGTGCTTCATCCAATTCGTTGAGTTTTTGAAGGCATCGTTTATGTGCTTCTGTAAGATTTAGTCCAATTTCCTGGGCCATTCTTAGGGTCTTGATCTCAAATTCGATTGGGAAGATGGGTTCTTTACCATAGACTAGATGGTAAGGAGAGTAGCACGTGGTGTTGCGCCAGGTTGTATGATAAGCCCATAAGGCATTTGGGAGCTCAGTAGCCCAATCTTGTCGGTTTGTTGAGACAGTCTTCGTCAGGATTGCCTCTAGGACCCTATTGGTGCTTTCTACTTGCCTGTTTTCCTGTGGATGGTATGGAGAAGTAACTCTGTACTTAATGTGATAGATTTCCAAGGTGGAAGTGATTCTGTGGTCTGTAAATTGTGACCCTCCATCAGTAATTATTTCTCTGGGTAGTCCATACTGTACAAACAATTTGAAAAGGAATTTGATGACTACTTCTATTGCATTTGGTAAAGCTTCCGCCTCTACCCATTTGGTCATGTAGTTCATTGCAATGAGAATATAGGCCTTTTGATTTGACTTTGGATTAAAGGTGTCGACGAAGTCCAACGCCCATCTTTCAAATGGTTCTACGACTACTTGTGTTTTCAAGGACATTTCATCAACCTGACCTGGTTTCCCCATCCGCTGACAGTTGTCGCATGTATGGACATATTTCTTGGCATCTCTGAATATTGAGGGCCAATAATAGCCCATCTATAAGATTTTGTGTCCAGTCCTGTGGTCTGCAAAATGCCCCCCACAGGGCTCGCCATGTCCTGCTTTTGGTATGTCATAGATTTCGTCCTCTCATACGCATCACTGGATCTGGAGATGAGCTCCTGTGTGGAAAAGATATCCATTGATCCAAGTGAATTGTGTGCTAAGTTGGACGATCAGTCGTCTTTTCTTTGATGATAAATGTGTCGGTAATATTCCTGTTGCTAGATAGTTTGCTACATTAGCATACCAAGGTGGTTTTGTGTCGATAGTAAATAGATGCTCTTCTTGGAATTGGTCCTCAATTGTTAATGAGTCGTTTATTTTTGGGATGCGGGACAAGAAGTATGTGACAAGATTTTCTCTCTCGATTCGATCTTTGATGGTGATATCAAATTCCTGCAATAATAATAACCATCGAGTGACCCGTCCATTAGTAATTGGTTTATTAGCTAGATATCTAATGGCAGAATGATCAGTATACAGGATAACTGGATAGCCTATTATATAATGACGAAATGTATTTATGGCATGCATAACAGCTAAGAACTCTTTCTATGTTACTATATAATTAAGTTCGGCTGGAGTTAGATTCTTGCTAATGAAATAAATGGCGTAGGGTTTCTTTTCTTCTTCCCGTCCCAGAACAACGCCTATGGCAATGTCTGAGGCGTCACTGGAAATTTGAAATGGTATTTTCCAATTAGGTCCTCTCAACACTGGCGATGTTGAGACCTGTTTCTTGAGTTCTACAAAAGCTACATCACATTTGTCAGACCATTGAAATTCTACATTACCTGTCAAATCATGTAAGGGTGCAACGGTTTTTGAAAATTTTGGCATAAATTTGCAATAGTATCCTGAAGCACTAAGGAAACTACGTACCTCAGTTTGTGTGTGTGCAGTAGGTAGATTAAGAATTACCTCAATTTTTGTTGGGTCTACTCTAATTCCATCTGCAGAAATGTAATGCCCTAATACCACATCTTTTGTCATCATCATGTGACATTTTTCGTGACTTAAACATAACCTGGTAGCGATGCACCATTCCAATACCTTCTCCAGATTATTCAAGGCTTGATCTAAGTCATCGCCATATAGGGTGAAATCATCCATGTAGACTTCAAGCCCTTCGTTAATCAGGTCACTAAATATGCTCAGAATGGCCCTTTGGAATGTAGCTAGAGCGTTACAAAGTTCGAAGGGAAATACTTTGTAGGCAAAGGTACCCCAGGGACATGTGAATGTCATTTTATCTTGATCTTCTGGGGCAATCTGGATCTGATTGTAACCACTGAAACCGTCTAGGAAAGAGAAGAATTTCTTCCCTGCCAAGGTATCCAGGACCTGATCGATGAAAGGTAATGGAAAATGATCTTTTTGAGTAGCTTTGTTTAGTTTCCTATAATCAACACAGATTTGCCACTTCCCATTTTTCTTTGGGATGATGACTAATGGGGAAACCCTTCGACTATCTGAGATAGGGTATATAAAATCTGCGTCCAACAACTTTTGTAGCTCTTCTTTAACAATATCTTTGAGGTGGGGGTTCAGTCTTCTTTGCGGTTGTCAGATAGGTCGGACGTCTCTCTCAATATAAATGTGGTGTGTGCAGAGTTGTGGATCAATACCTTTCATATAAGAGTACTCCAAGGCAAAATCTTGCTGGTATTTAGAGAGAGTTTGGATTAGCTTTTGTTGTTGTTGCTCTTCTAGGTTGGCATTAATGTTCAGAGACTTCCCTGGTGCGATCTCAACAGATTTGTTGTTGTGAACAATGGTAGTCGGAATTTGTTGTTCCATTAAATCTTCCAGCGGGTCTCCCTATGCTTCACAGTCTAGAACAACTTGGAGCATCTGGCATGTTAGGTTACTTACAACGGTTGGGTTGTTAATAAACCCACTGATTACATCATCCTCTAGCTAATTCTTGAGTTTGAGGGATTCTTCCATCGTGAGTGGGGAACGCATATCCTTCTCTGGATATCATGGTGGTGGCAATTGCGGGTGTACGATTGTTGGACTAGGTTTGGTTGGAGGATATAAGATGAAATTCCTTGTAACCCCTCCTCTAGCAATTGTCATTGTACTTGATCGACAGCCTATGTACGCATCAGCTATCGCGAGCCATCGTATTCCCAATATCAATGGATGCCCTTCAAGTCCACTTCTTGGGTTGATGATGAGAAAATCTATGGGATATTCCCAAGAATCAACTGAAATGGCTATATCATGTAGTGGGACGAGTGGTTTGACCCCTGATCGATAGGCTAATTGCAACATAATCGGGATTGGGTCGAAAGAGTGAAGACCCAGGGCATTGCAGTTTTCCATAGTTAGAATATTGATGGCCACCCCCAGATCAACTAGGGTGTTTGGAAAGGAACAACCCTGAATCTGAACTGTTATGGGGTTCCCTAGATCTGCATATTTGACTGGTGTTTCTCTACCAAAAATTAGATCAGATAAGGCTCCCACTACATGAATTGTTGATGATGAATTTTTTATTTTTCTGACGGGCTTCCTCCCACATAGCTCCTTAATTGTTTTTGCATAGATCGGTATGTCTTGCAGGGCTTGCAGGAGTGGAATTTTGATGTATAAATTTTTGAGTTCCCCTACAATGTCGAAGTCGGGATATACGGTGGGTTTCACTATCATCAGTCTTTCAGGGAACGGAGGGGAGGGAATTGCATCCTTATCAGAGTCTTGTGATTCAACTGTGTTCCCCCTTTGCTCGATTTCTTTTGTTATTACCACAGTCGAGGGTGTTATTGCTGGGTTTTTTTCATTCCCCTGTTCTTGGGGAACGTCATTTTGTTCGGGGGAGATTATACGCCCCGATATTAACCGAAGTTCATTGCATCCTACTGGATTGATTTCCCCTTCTCCACTTTCCATAATATGGATGAGCTGAAATGGTCTATTATTGAGGTTTGGGTGGGGTTGGGTAGGTAATTGAGGACACAATTGTGATTGGGGAAATGGGAGTGGATTTTGTAATGGGGGTTGGATTTGAGAGGCCATCCCCATAGGTTGGTTATTCATCCCCATGGGGCGCTGCCAGTTTTGGTTCCAATTTGGGTTTTGGGCAGTTGAGTTAGGCCATTGTAGAGGGTAGGTATTATTCGAATTTTGCCAGGATGAGGTGGGGTATTGCGAATTTGGCCAATTGGAACTTGTAGTTGGTTGATTTTTCCAGTTGGAGTTTGTGGCAGGTTGGTTTGGCCAGGTAGGAATTGCAGGTGGGTATTGTTGGGGCTGCCAGTTCTGATTAGTAAATGGTTGACCTTGCCATGTGCTACAAAAATTTTGTTGTTGATTATACTATCCAAGAAAGAAGGAGGAAGGGTATTGTAATGTATTTTGAGGCCGGGTCTGCCACTGGCAGTGCTGATCCATCAGATATAATGGTTTTGTTTCCTCTTCTGCTTCTTTGAATACATCCTTCAATCCAGGGAGTGATGGGCATTCGTCTGTGTCATGATCCTTGGTGCAAATAGCACAAACCTGAACTATATCCAAGGGGCATTCCCTTGGGCCATGTTTCTTTCTGCACCTGTGGCAAAATATAGCCAAGGTTTTCTCTACTTCTACCTTTTTTTGTTTGGCCTGCAATACATCTAATTGTGTAGTCAGAGTGCTCAAAATATATGTTTTAAAGTTTTCTAGGAGATTACCAACTTCAGCTCGCATAACACTCCCACTGGTGATATTGTTGTTTCTTGTGAGGGACGTCTGCATTCCTGACCTGGTCCATGTACTTCCTCGTAAGCACCTGATACACAATAGAACAATGTCTTCATAAGTTTCCTGATAAATGTCACCTTTCCCCATTAAATTCAATGTTTCTACCCATTCATCTTTCATGCCTTTAATAAGAGTTTCTTTGAGTACTTCACCTAGTAGTGTACCATAGGGTGATGTTTGCAAATTATACTGAAATATTTCGACATATTCTTCTAGTGATTCATTTTCCTTTGCAGTCATTTGAAAGATTTCATCTTTTAGGTCTCTGGTTCTGCAATAATCCTGATATTTTAACAAGAAGTTTTGTTTCATCCGGTCCCATGAATTGATGGTTCCACCTCCCAATTCCATGAACCAGCGTAGGGCTACTCCCTTCAAGGTAGAGGGGAATAGTTTTAATTTTTGGGGTTCAGAGGTGTAATCATACCCTCTACATAGGACATCAAATTGAAATAGGAATGCATCCAGGTCTTCTAAAATCAATCCATGGAAGGTTGGTAGGTTTTGTAAGGGGATTGCTTTCATGGGGGCATTGGCAATTGGGTCAACTATTGGATAATCCATCATGAAGGTCTGGGTTTGTTGTTGATTTGGTTGTGCCATTTGATCGAAAATGTGCCAAAAAATTTTAGGAGGTTCTTGATCCGGGTATTCTATTTGAAATAGTTGTTTATTTGGTCCTCTAGGGAATTTGATTGCACTCCCTTTATCTAGGATTTTGGATATGCCTTCTTCTTTCGCAGGAGACTCAGGGTCAGGTGGTGATGGTGGGTCTGCCTTGGCAACCTCGCTAGTTTATCCTATTCCCTCCTCCATATTATTAGAGATTCCCTCTTCTAAGGGGTTGAGCAGTGAGAGATCTGTATTCTAGAAGCTCTGCTCAGTCCCTTCAGTTTTTCTATGAATCTCAGCATGGGTCGTAGTTGGTGAAACTACTGCCTGAGGGATTCGGGTGGGTCATTTCCTAGGTCTAACCGAAGCTTGAGATTCACCCTTTTTGATGATTTCGTCTATGAAAGTGCTTCTTCCAAGGATCATCGAACCCTGGGTTTTGGTAATTTTTGGTGGGGGTTTTGGTTTTTCAAGATCCTTCTTTCTAGTCATACACACTTCACACAACAAAAAAATAAATTTCAACAAAAGAAAACACCTATGAAGCCTCTTAAGTGTCAATTGGAGGTAAGTGTTGGCATAAGCATTTTACTTATTACTTGTGTAGGTTCTTACCTTCTGTCTTCAATACCTAGTCCTCCATAGACACAACCTATGCTACCTTTGACATTCTCCCCGGCAATGGCACCAAAATGTTGGGCTCTAAGGATGTCCTAAAAACAACCTTAGTTTAACATTAATTTATCAACCCGGAGATTCGTCTTTTATCTCAAGAATATCAGCAAAGTCTATGCAGGTAGCCTAAAATCGTGTAGCTAAACCAAATCTGAGTTCATCAACAATCAAGTTCCTCAAACATTCACCAAAGATTCTAAGAACTAATGGAATTGAAATCTGATTACTAAGATGTTGTAAAATGGAAAATAACTAATTAATATATTGAATTCACTTAACTAAAAAGCAACAATTGAATCTAAGTAAGGACTTGCAAAATTAACTATCAATTATGAATTCTAATTATTGGAAAGGAAATAATGAATTACTCTATCTACAGAAAGAAACATCAATTGTAATCTAATCGGAAGGGACAACTAATGTAACTTTTACTGAAAGGAACAACTAATGTAACTTTTACCAAAAGGAACAACTATTGTAACTTTAACCGAAAGGAACAACAATCATAAATCTAAGGAAAAGGAACAGCGCGGATGAAAATGTGAGGAACTGTCAAGCAACAACTTTAGAAATGGAAATCATAACGGCAATCATTAATAACTGATGGAAATGTTTGTCTTCTATACGCAAACAATCATAAAATCATTAACACACTTATGCATTTATCCTTGGCAGAACGAGACAATAGCCCCTTTAGACCGAGCCCTCGGTCTTAAGAAGTACTGCTACAAGAAAATCAGAACATAGAAACGGTAGAAACACTCAAAACTTTCATTTATTCCATAGTCGGTGCAACATTTACAAAAACTGCTTGCGCAGAACAATTCTGAATCTAAATACTTGAATGCATTTTTTTATTCTCCCTTTTCTGGATCTATTACCCTCTTATATATTACAATAATATAGGTAAATCAAGTTATCTTGAGGATCAAAATATCCTCAGGATTGCTTTACTATTACAAAGTTACAATATAGAAAGTGCATTATCTTCAAAACTACTTTGCGCCTAAAAAGTCTTCAACCTCCAATAGCTTGCGCATAGCCAAGATCTCTTTGGTTATCTTTGACAGTTATTTATCCAATTCTGAAACAAAATCAAACCATTCCAATAGTAATTTAGAATCTATCTAATAAAACTTCAATAACATCCCTAAGCGACATATTAATCATGTTCTTTCCTATTTATCCCTAACTATCTGAAGAATCAATCAAAATCATATCATGAACTGTGGGGAAAAGGAAGATATTTATACCTTTTTCGTAACCCAACAGGTGTGTCCAACAAAATTTACCCAGTCAAACCACCTCGACCTTAAAAATTTTGTCGATATCTTCAACTTCAACTTTACCCAGTCGAATCACCTCGACCTTTGTCTTGTTGTTGATTCCTTCGAATTCAAATGTCATTCAATCCAACTCAAATAGACTTTCACTACAAATAATATAGCAACCCAACATTCTCCTACTTGTTTTCTTTGTTGAAACTGAGAAATTCATGAACTCTCATTCATAGACCCAGGGCCACAATGCCCATTTCCTCTCTGCACCAAGAGAAATTCACAACACTCACATACTTAGTCAAAGAGTCTTCTATGTTTTCCAACGTGTCTACTTTCTCCAATAGCACATTGTTTATTTCCACCATGTCTCTCACGAAATGGTATTGTGCATCAATGTGATTAGTCTTAGAATGATAAGTTGGGTTCTTTACCATAAATATTGAGCTTTGACAGTTGCAACTTATATTCATATCTCTTTTCTCAAAACTTATTTCTAAACACAGCCATTGCAACCATACTGCTTCTTTACTTCCATGCGTTTTTTCCATGTATTCATCTTATGTTGTTGACAAGGATATGACCACTTGTCATTTACTCATCCAGTTGGTTTCTCCACCGAACATCTTGAACACATATCCACTGGTTGAGCTTCGTCAATCTATATCTCCAACCTAGTCAGCGTCGACAAAGCCATGTACATTTAATTCACTATCACCTCCAAGTTTTCCTTGGTAGCATGTAGCATAGTCTTTTGTGCCACACAAATACCTGAATACTCTTTTGATAGTTGTCCAGTGCTCCTTTCTGGGTGTCGACATGTATCTTCTCAATAATCCCACTGCATGGGAAATGTCTGATCGAGTGCAAACCATCGCATACATTAGACTATCAAAAACACTTTCATATGGAACACGTGCCATGTCCTCTATCTCCTCTTTTTTTTTTGTACATTGTTCAGCAGTTAGCCTTGCTCCCACAGGAATTGGCACCTTCATAGGTTTTCAATCCTGCATGTTGAAATGTTTCAAAATTGTTTCAATATACTTATTTTGGTTCAACCAGAGTTTTCTAGTTTCTTTATCTCTCTTGATATCCATTCCCAAAATGAATTTTTCCACTCTGAGATCTTTCATGTCGAACTTGGAGGATAGCTACTTCTTTACCTCCTTTATTGTGTTCATGTTGTTTTCGATCAGCAACATGTTGTCGACATACAATGCTACATATATGAAACTGCCATCTACTTCTTTGGAATATATGCAATGATTAGATTTGATTCTCACAAACCCCAAACTAAGGATGTATGTGTCAAAATTTTGGTACCACATCCTTGGTGATTGTTTTAGACCATAAAGCAATATTTTTAGTTTGCACACCAAATATTTCTTTCCCTTTACTACAAATCATTTTGGTTGTTTCATGTAGATTTCTTCTTCTAGATCCCCATGTAGGAACGTTGTCTTCACATCCATTTGTTCTATTTTTAGATCAAATGTTGCATCCAGAGACATTAGTACTCTAATGGAAGTTAATTTTGCAACAGGGAAAAAAATATCACCGAAGTCGACTCCTTCGACTCGCTACCAGTCGAGATTTGAATTTCTTGACTTGACCTACTACATTCATCTTCATCTTGAATACCTATTTTCTATCGACACGCTTTCTTCCACTAGGTAATTCAACTAAGTCCCATGTCTCATTCTTGTGAAAGGATTCCATTTCTTCAACCATGGCATCCTTCCAAATTTTTCCCTATGTTGAGTTGAATGCCTCTCTGACTGACTTGGGATCCTCATCAGTGGTAGTTAACACAAATGTGGAACAAAATTCGGGTGGACTATACCTTTTGACTAGTTTTCTTACTCATTCTGACCTCCTTACAACTAGGTTTGGTTGTTCCACCTCTTCTTCTTATTCAATCGACTCATCTAAATCATCTTCTTTGTTCCTCAGTTCAAACCGCGCCTTTTCCAGATCATTCTCTATTTGAACCATTTCTTCAGGCTCGGACTTCCTTCCGACTTATCTAAAGACCAAATCTCAATTGTACATTATTTTCCTTGATGCAGGATCCCAGAGTTTGTATCCTTTTATTCCTTATTTGTATCCAATGAAAATACACTTGACTGATTTATTTTCCATATTTCTCCTCTTTTCCTTGGGAACATGCACAAATACATCACATCCAAATACTTTGAGATGTGAAACTAAAGGCTTCTTACAAAATCATACCTCATGTGGATTCATTTCAACTAGTGCCGACGAAAGAGACATGTTCACCAGATATTTTGTAGTGTCGAATGCCTCTGCCTAGGATTCTTGTGCAAGCCTAGCACCACTAAGAATGCTCCTTGCCTTGTCCATCAATGTCTTGTTCATTATTTCAACAACTCCATTTTTTTATAGGGTATAAGGTGTGTTATGACAAACTGCTTACAGAACTGATCAAATTCCTTTCCACAAAATTCACCTCAATTGTTAGTTAACAACACCTTAATCTTCTTATCTGTCTGTTTTTATACAAGAGATTTAAACTCTTTGAATTTCTCGAAAAACTTTGATTTCATCCTCAGGAAATACATCCATGTTTTCCTGGAAAATTCATTTATGAAGGATACATAATACATGGATCTACCAAGTGAAGGCACTGAAACAAGGCCAAACATATCATTATGAACCAACTCTAGAATCCCCTTTTTCTTTGTTGCTCCAAATGGAAACCTCACCCGACTTTGTTTTCCATATATACAATGTTCACAAAAGTCGACTTCTAAATTACATTCAGGAAAATCTTCGACCATACCTTTGTTATGCATAGCTAGAAGTCATTTTCTTCCAATGTGTCCCATCCTCTCGTGCCATAACATGGTTGGGTGGATTTTACGATGACTTGTCAATTCTAGTCGAAATGACTAAGCTCGAGTCAAGTCAAGTCGAGTCGAATTCAAGTCAACTTCAAGGACAACGATGTTGTTGCATCCAATCAAGTTGACATTCCCTAATAAATTGTATAGGGTTTCAATTCGAACTCCTTTCATTAATACCATTGCAACTTTGACCATCTTGCACGTATCCTTCTAAAATAGAGTGTGCACCCCTGCATCACTCATCTTGCTAACAGATATTAGGTTTCTTGCTAAACCTATAATATATAGCACACCTGGAAGGTTTCTACTTCTCCCATTTGGTAGTATCAGTCAAACTCTTCCTCGTTTGACAATTTTGGTTTTCTATTCATCCCCCAAGAACACATCTCCTCCTTCATATCTTTGATATTCGCAGAACCATTCTCTATGTGGTGTCATATGATAGGATGCTCCTGAGTTGATCAACCAAACATCTTGATCTGATTGTGTATTGGTCGATGTTAGGTACATATAGCCTCCCTTATCTGGATCCATCCTTCTCTCAGTCAACTACTTCTCATCGGATCCTATGCTGACTTCTATTTCCTTTTACTTGCAATCCATTTTGTAATTCCCATATTTACCGCATTTCTAGCATCTTCTCATCGACTGAACAGAGGATTTAGATCTACCCTTCGACTTAGAATTTCTAACGGAGAAATTTCCTTTATCTTTGTCTATCAGTCGACCTCTCACCAATGCATCGTTGGTCTATCCTTCCATGTTATTCCTTCTCATTTATTCTGACAGTAGACATGCAACCATGTCTTCTAGCGCTAATGTGGTTGAATTACTCCCTATAACCATGATTAAGCTATCCCGGGAGTTTGGAAATAACATAATAGGCTAATACATTTCTCTTCCTCAATGATTTCAATATCCATAGTAGATAATTGTCTTATAATGGTATTAAATGCATTTAAATTCTTAGTCATCGAACTTCCCTCACTCATCCTTAGAAGATACAGTTTCTTTTTTACAAACAACTTATTTACCAGGTATTTTGACTGGTATAAGCTTCCCAACTTGTCCCATAATTTCTTGGATGAATCTTCACCGAAGACATTCAGCAGCAACGAATATGTAAGACATAGTTGAATCATACTCCTTGCTCTTATCTCAATTTTTTCCCATTCTTCCCCTGGAATGCTTGTTGGAATGGTACTCGGATAGACCACTACCCATTGTTCTCGATATACAAGGAGATCTTCAATTTTAAGCTTCCAAAGCTCAAAATTCTAGCCATTGAATTTTTCAATCTTTGTTCTTGAGTTGCTCGCCATTCTTTAAGCACAATCTTCAAATATTTCTGACTTGTGACTCTTACTAAACCTAGGATTTAGCTCAGATTCAAGGTTGTTAAACCAAGCTTTGATACCATATGTCAATAAATTCAACAATTCCACACTAAACCTAGCATAAGAGAGGAATATTTAATCAAGAAAGTAAATTACAAATCAAACACATAGTACACAAAGATTTTACCCTGGATACTCAAATAGGAAAACCAACATTCCTTGAGCGTCTTTCAATCTTGTTGTCTTATTCATTCAAAATAAAAGGTTACATGTCTAAACTTGGTCTACACCTAAGACACAATAGACATCATACCTTGTTGCTTTACAAAAAGATAGACATGTAGCCAATTCAGCTGACATTTGCATGACCAACAACCTCTAAGATGATTTCTCTAAATATTAGCTATATTTTATGATTAGCCTTTATAGCATTACAACACACCTTATTTATAGGATTTATAGTAGGAAAAAACCAAAAAGAAAGGCACCCAAAAATGGTTACAGATCCACGCATGTCATTGGCTACAAATCTCATGAATCTCGAGATTTTGTTATAGTCGAATACCAAGTCAGATTACCAGTCAACTACTAGTTCACCTTCATTCATTCTTCATTCAGTTGCAACGCATCTTCCTGTTTACCTCTTGTTGTTTAACCTCTTCGACTTGTTGTTGATTTCTTTGAATTCGAATTTATCCAGTCGAGTCACCTCAACCTTCGACTTGTTGTTGATTTCTTCGACTTTACCCAGTCGAACCACCTCGACCTTCAACTTCTTGTCGATTTATTTGACTTTGACTATCAGTCGATCCACCTTGACTAGATTTTTATTAAAAAGAATACAACAACCCAAAAAAACATCCCATCGATTTGATACTTGTTGCTCCCTTGTCTAATGGTCCAATATACAGATGCTCCCTTTTGGAGAATGAGGAAATAAAGCATAAAATTCATGCTCTCATCCACAAGGGCCACATTTGACCAAGCTCCTCACCTTGTCGGATCCCAATTGTGTTGGTGTAGAAGAAGGATGGAACATGTTGGCTCTCTATTGATTATATATCCCTAAATAAAATCACTGACAAGAATCGATACCCGATCCCTTAGATTGATGAACTTCTTGACCAAATTAATGGTGCCAAGTTCTTCAGCAAGATCAATCTGAAGTCAAGCTATCACGAGGTTCCAATAGAATCAACTAATGTATGGAATACATCCTTAAAATATAAATAATCCCTCTTTGAGTGGTCGGTCATACCTTTTTGCATGATTAATGTTCCAGCGGCATTCATGACAATGATGGATGATATCTTCCAGTCGTTCACAAACTCTTTCGTGGTGGTATATTTGGATGAAATTCTAATCTTCAATTGGACCTAGGCAAAGTACTTGTATCATATTTAGTAGGTCCTGAGCACCCTCGAGAAACACAAGTTATATGTCATCCTGGGGAAATTTTCATTTGGCGTGCGGATAATCCAATACTTAGGATCCATCATGGATGAACATGGGGTGCATGTGGATGCAACCAAGATCTAATTCATTTGTGATTGGATAGCCCTGATGACTCTGACAAATATTCACATCTTCTCACACCTTTCCAATGTCTACTACAATTTTTTGTTGGGGTTCTCACATATAGATTGGCCCATAAGTCCAGTGAACAAGGGGGGAGATAAATCCAATTTTTCCTGGTCTAAATCATAGAAAAAATAATTCCAGTATCTGAAACATCACCTATAATATTCATCACCTTTCCTCACATTTTCATATCTATAATAGTAATTCAAGATCGAGACAGATGCCTCGGACTATGCTATCAGTTTCATCCTCACTCAATAGGGACATCCAGTTTCCTATCATAGTGAAACACTATCTGATGTTGTTTTCACGTATCCCACCTATGACAAAGATATGTGCTCCATTATGCAGGCATGCCAATAGTGGAAGCATTAAATTCCATGAAAGGAAATGACTATCCACACTAATCACAATCCTATGCAGTTCATGCAGATTCAAGGGAAGTTATAGAATGATCACCACTAGAACTGGTCCACATACCTGCAACAATTCCACTTTCATGTCAAGTACAAGAAGGGAAACACCAATCAAGTTTTCAAATGCCTCAGTCGACCTCTAGTTGTAGCATTGACCATGGTGCTCAACTCTCGTAGGCATAAGACCTTAAGTTGGTCACAGCTATATGATAGTGATCCTGACTTCATTGTTTCATATCGAACACTATGTGTGGGCACCCTAGTTGAAGAATTTCAACTATAGGATTGATTTATATTCCATCTGGGCCATCCATGTGTTCCTTCAAATGAGCATGTGAATCTGATATGGGACTCTCATTATAGTCAAGTGGTGTGACACTTTGGCATGGAAAAAATAGTGGTGATACTGTAAAAGTATTTTAATTGGCCCAAGATTACATAAGATGTCAACAAGTATATCAAATTATGCACTGCATGTGCCATCGCCAAACCTACAATTAAGAAACAGGGGTTATACACCCCTATGCCTACTCCTGAAAGGAATTGGGAGTCCATCTCCATGGATTACATGTCCCATCTACCTTCAACCAAGCATGGTAATGATTGTATCTTCGTGGTCATTGATCTATTTTCTAAGATGGAAATTTTGACACCCTACAAGAAGAGTATCACAACCAAATCCACTACTAAGCTCTTGTTCGAGTGTTTTTGGGTTCATTTTGGGATACCATAGAATATTATTTTAGATCATAATAGTAGGTTCTTTAGTACATTCTTCTCTATTTTGTGGTCATTTATGGACACCAAGCTCATTAAATCAACTTCCTTCGACCCCCAAATCAATGGATAGATAGAGGTAGTCAACAAGATGGTTGTGCATATCATGAGAATGTAAAAACCCAAACATACCCACACAGGGGATGAGATTCTTCCTTATGTTTAGCATAACTACAATAGATCTCTTCATATATCTTATGGCCACAACCATTTTTAGGTGTGCTTTGGGTTCTAGAAATTGGCTCCAATTGACGTAGATTTTCCCATTGCTTCCACACAGGAAGAATCTGCCCATACTCAAACTAAGGATGATAAGGAAGCCATATTTATCAAAGGGATTCATCACATCCTCCAACATGTCCATGACATATTTCAGAAATCCAATTCCAAGTACAAGCAGCGACATGACCAACATCGGGTTCCACACAAGTTTTAGGATGGTGATAAGGTATGCTTACATTTGCAGAGAGAGTGCCTTCCATGAACCCATCACAAGATTCAACCACTTCAATATGGGCCTTACACCATCACCAAGGCTATAGGTGAGAATTATTTTTAATTAATTATTCCCCCATTCATTGGCCTACATCCAATCTTTAATGTGGATCTCCTTCATCCATATTTTCCACCTCTATTGGACACCTCCTCAGAGGTAGCTAAGCACTTGGCCCCTAAAAAACACAAAAATTACTACCTTGAGAAGTCTACGGTTGATCAACACAAATGAAATGGACCCAATAGCAAAACATATAGCTCTATCAGGTCATCAAAGTAGGGCAGCTTCTTCACCAAGGCAAGTGGCTCACTAGGAGCCAAATTCAGCAGAAGTTTCCTCAATTGATGAGGGAACTTGACGCAATGGATACCATTGCTTCCTAAATGGGGAGGAATAATCTAGGTGGATATTTTTTTCCACCCACCTCTTCCACTAACTCAATGGTTCTCTATCTTCTTGGTAGTGTTCCTACAATTTTTCAAGTCCCAAACTTTTGGGCCATTTTGAGGCCCTAAACGGTGTTTTTTGGACATTTGGGGGGACAATACTTTCCATGGCATGCCCTGTCCCCAACCAAAATTTGTAATACTTAGACGGTTGTTTACAATGATCTATTGTGCACCCCAAACGGAGATTGTATGCAAAATTCATGCCCTTGGGATGTTTACGTATCAACTAACCACCTAGGGGCCCGCAATACTTTTAGTGTTTCACTTTCTATGGTTAGGGTTTTTATTTTTATGTATTTTGTCTCTTTGTATTTTAGTATTCATGATAAAAGTCCCTTTTCAACCTCTTTATAATCATCTTTTTGCAAATAAGCGTATCGAGATCTTTTTCTCTTCGAAGATAAGCTACCACCATTCTAGCTAGTTTGTGTTCTACATTATTCTGCTAATTTATTCATTAATAGAAGTTGGATTTCACTGTATTTATATGTTCTATGTTATATTTTTATTTGTATCCCATTTCATTCTCAATATAATATGAATCAGTAGTATTAAATCATTTTTCTCCTTGCTATTTCTCGGGTCCTTGTTATTTCTCAATGCATGTCCCTTACGAGGTCAATGTATAAAGAGTCAGGTCTCAAGAAATTTTCACTTGGGGACAACCACTCTCGAGACAAGTTATATCCTATTGGAAATTATGATTACCAACACACGAGATGGAAAAATCTAAGTTAGGAAAGAGAACAAGCGGTGTTGGAGTACAATAACATCTTCCATACCTTACACTCAAAGTTGGGTATCAAAGACTTTGAGTGACACTTGTTTCTGAAGTACTGTACTGGACTACATAGGTACATATAAACATAAATGGACTTCTTGTACATATCCTCACTAGGATATACTTATCAATATGCTATCAAAATCAAGCAGTGAAATAAGAAGGAGTTCAGGTTTGCAAATATGCAACAACGGAAGCATGGAAAAGGTGGATCTAACTCAGAAAACAAGGGATAAAGTGATCTATAAATGGGAGGCTTATAACATATCCATCTCACCAACACAGAATTCTATGAAAAAAATTTACAACCTTATCTCTTTGTATGACAAGACATTATCGACCAATCAAGCCACATGTCGAGTCGAAAATATGCGGCAAGTCAGGTCAAGGTAATGCAAGTTGACCAAGTCGAATTGACCCAAGTCGAATTTACCCTAGTCAGATATATCCAAGTCGAATTGACCTGAATCAGGTCAGAGGCAATGCAAGTTGTGTTGGGCTCTAAATATGTCCTAAAATCAACCTCTATGCATTAGCCAAAGGTAGGCGCTGGCACAAGCATTTTACTTGTTGCCTATGTAGGTTCTTACGTTCCGTTTTCAATACCCAACCTCCAAATATGCAACACCTATAAAGGAACAACAATTGTAAAGGGAATGATAGCTATTCCTTTCAAATGAATAGCAACTACCCTCAAAGGAACACCAGTCACACGAAAGGAACGGAAGTTGTTCATTTCAAATGAATAGCAACTACACTCAAAGGAACAACAGTCGCGTGAAAGGAACGACAGTTGTTCCTTTCAAATGAACAGCAACTACACTCAAAGGAACAACAGTCACGCGAAAGGAATGACAGTTGTTCCTTTCAAATGAATAGAAACTACACTCAAAGGAACAACAGTCGCTACATTGGGATAAACTAATGTTGAATTAATTGCATTGTAGTATTTGCCCAACTATTCAATTGTCAACCCGAGGAAGTCTTTTATTTCAAATTTATCATGCACAATATATGCAAGCAGAAAATTCCAACTAACATTATTATCTATTTAATAAAATAAAACACATAACTTAAAATCAATCAAATCCGCTCTTGCTTGAAAATACACTCAGCTAAAATAAAACCACTACCACACTCTTACATAAATTAAAGGAGTATTAACAAAATGAAGTAACAACAACATGAATTGAATCTTACTGTAAGAGCAATCTAATAAACAACACACAAYTGTAAGCARTGATCAACTAATCATAAACCAAGATAAATTAAGACAATGAAAAGAAAAATACAAGTAAATGAATAAGACCAACACATACCAGATTGAGGGGGCCCTGCCTCACCTAGCATGCATGGCCAAAATACTTACAAGATTAAGAGAAATTTGCACATAATTGCAGCTCCATCAGCTCCTTTGTATTATTGAAGAAAACTCAGAAATTACATAAGTTCAGCTCTTTCTTACAAATAAATTCTATATAATTTCATGAATGCCTCTCTCCTGATTGAAGAGGTCTTATTTATACAAATAAAATCCCCAAATCCCTGGGTTTCTCAAACAAATTGCTAAGTTTAGAGAATCGGTCGCAACTATAAATCTGGAAAATACCCTTTTAAAGATTCAACGATTTCTCTCAAACCGTAGCTCCAATTGGAAAATGACCCAAGAACTCAATTGGGCTCGTTCTGAACAAAACCCATGTCTCGTATTTTTGAGATTCATCCTCATCTACTCACAATATTCCACGCAAATGAGTCTCTCCTTATCTACCACGTTTTTCACTGAAAACGGTTAACCACAAGTTGGAACTCACATGTGTCATTTGGAGGTTGGAACCTTGACTGCTGCAACTATTGATACATAAAATCACTCGTCAAACCATCATCAAAAAAATCATGCATAATAGTCTTTAATTCATTAAAAATGAAGGAATAATAATCATTATTAACCACTAAAGCATAAAAGGAATTATATGTCATTTTATGAGCAGTTGTAACAAATGTATGGAAAATGGAATGATAAATGAATGATAATAGGACAGAGAAGGGATGGAATGGATGTCTATAGATGATGAAAATATGGACAAATATGTGACCCAACAAGTTGACCAAGGGATGATTTTTGATCAACCAAGGAAGGGAACGCGACCAAAGGGGAATCCAAGTCGAAGTGGATCGACCTATGAGAAAAACAAATAGATAAGAGGTGGATTCGGCACCCAAATGTGAAGGGAAAACTTGGGAAATTCGAATTTATTGATGAGCATCTGAAAGGAAAGTATGTAGGGAGAATTTGATGAAGAACGGTATGTAAAAAAATGTTTAAAGAGTGATTTTAGTGACCTGTGGCGAATAGAAAACATTCAAGGGATATTTTGGCAACCCACTGTGAGTCAATGAAAAAGAAAAATATATGGGTGAAATTGTTGGTTGACGAGTGGGAAAAAATGTGTATATGGTCCTTGGGTAGCTAATAAACACCCTGACAACCCCATAATTCGATATATATACCGTATACGATTTATGGGAAAACTAAAACACCAGCAAATTGAGAATGTTCCAATGACTCAAAAACAAAATTAGAAACCCACAATGAAATAGAAATGAATCGTGAAGGAGGGTCGTCGATTTACAACCTCATAATCAATGTATGGGTGCGGTTAAAGAGTTGTTAGCCTATTTATTGGCCCATGAGAACCATATTAACGTAAAATGAGATCAACCCAAACGGCATGAAGTTATCGTCACTAAAACATACACAGATTACCATTAAATTACAGTGCACAACAATCACCATTCATAAAAAAAATACAACCACAACAGTCATCACACAAACTCAAAATTTACCCTAGAAAACCAAACGGAAAAACCAGCATTCTTTTGGCTTTTTCCACGCTCTTATTTATTTAGCAATGGGAAAAGTTACAGGCTCTATGGTTCATCTCTACACTCCTCAATGTCATCTAGGTAGCCTATTTACATCATTCACAGCCAAATAACCCCTTTCGCACTGTGGGGATACATGATATAGAATGTTCAGTCAACTGGGAGGATAGTTGGAAGGTCGGGTGTCCCCAACGCTTCAACTTCTCTCCAATTTATTTCTCTTTCTTTTGTTTATTTGTTTGTATTTTCTCATGCATGGAAAAGGTCTTATGAACATCTCATTATTTATTTTACACAATAATGTATTGCCCAACTTTACATACATTACATACAAAATGGACATCAATTGTGATGGCATGGGGCCCTTCATGCCAACAAGTCGATCTCCTTCTTCGTCCATAGCCTTAAACTTTTCCTGTGTTGATAATATTAGAGTCTTGTGTCGAAAGCTAATTGTTCTTGGTGGATCCGATTCGGATCACACCTCCCCATTGGGAGAATTTTGGTCCCAAAAATATGCCAAGGATAGATGAGGGAACTTGCTTGTGATTTGGTTCCTCTCATACGACTTTGCTTTCCTTGCAGTCTATCCTTTGAGACCAATCTGCCACATTTCTTGTTGTCCTCTACGAGTCATCCACTCCTTGTGTTGCAATAGTGTGTCTTCCTTCAACTCCTCAATTACATGAGGTGCAAGGTCTTTAATAGTTGGAAGAATGTAATGTTCTTCCTCCTCATCCAACATGGAGGGTTTGAACAACTTCAAATTTTCCACATTCACCACTGAGTTAATATGCATATAAGGTAGAATTTTGAGTCCAAAGGCATTCTCGTTCACTTGTTCAATGATCTCAAATGGTCCATATCTAAGGGGCTTGAGTTTATTTAATGCTCCTTGTAGTCATTCCTTACAAAGGTAGATCCACACCTTGTCTCCAACATGAAACTTATGATCCTCCCTGTGTTGATCATGTCTGGCTTTCTACAACTGTTATCTCTTATTTAGTTTATCCTGAACCCTTAGATGTATATGCTTGATATTATCCATGAATGTGCTTGCATTCTACTCTTCTCCTTGTTTTTTTTCTTCTTGTTTCTACTATCCATAAACAATATCAAATGGTCAAGGAGGAAAATAACTAAAACAAGTCTCAAAGGAGGCTTATTGGTGGAAGAATAAATTTCTCTATTGTAAGAGTGTTGAATGTAGACTATCTACTTTTCCCAAGTCTTTGGATGTTTTTTGTTGTATCCTCTCAACAATTGCAACAACATCCTATTTACTACCTTAGTTTGGCCAGCAATCTAAGTATGGAAGGTAGTAGAGTACTTCAACTTGGAATCCTTTCTTTCCCAAAGATTTGTCCATAATATGCCAAAGAACATGTTGTCACAATCATATATGATGGAACTTGGTAATCCGAAATGCACCCAGACATTGTTGAAAAATAGCTTAGTTGCTTTTTGTCTAGAGATTTTATTCTTACGGGGAATGAGCACACGCATTTTTCTAAAATGGTACACCACAATAAACAAGTAGTATGGACTCTATGATTCATAGGTAAACCTCCAAAATAAATCATGGAGATTCTCTCCCAAGGCATGTTTGGTACTAGCAATGGCATGTACAAACCAAGTTTCCAGTTTCTTGGCTTTTTATTATTGCACAGAACGTAGCCTCTAACAAACTTTTCCACCTCCTCCTTCATCTTTGGCCAATACACATATTGTTGTTAATTCACCATTGTCTTTGTCACACCAAAATGTCCAGCCACCCTATAAATGTGTGATTCTCTCATCAACTAAACTCTTTTGTCTCTCGGTAAGCATAGTTTTTCAAGCTTGTACAACAGCCCATATTGAAGGTGGTATTCATTTCCTTCCATGAAAGTGACCACCCTCTCCTTTAGTTTCTTGTAGACTCCTCTAAAATATCCATCTCCCTCATCATATTCACTCAGAATTTCATGAGTGAAAGGCTCAAGCTACATTATCATTCCAATTGTTGCCATCTTCTCCAGTGGTGGTCAAGAGAGCATGTTTTTAATTCTATTTGTGACTCATTTCTTGTACTTAATCAATAAGTTAAATTGTTGCAAGAAACCTAACCACTTGTAATGTCTCACCTATTGCATATTGCTCTGACTTTGTAGATATTGAAGGGGCTGATGATATGTGTGTATAATAGTCTCTTTTCCCAAGAGGTAATTCTTGCACTTCTTCATTGCTTGTACAATTGAAAAGAGATCCCTATCATATGTGGGATAGTAAAGCATTGCTCAATGAAAAAACTATGAATGGTAGCACACAAGTATTCCTCCTTGTAATGAGTACTGCTCCTAATGCATATCCACTAGCATCAGTCTCTAGCTCAAAAGGGAGCTACAAATTTGGCATGACTAACATTGGAGTATCATTGATTTTATTCTTCAAGTATTCAAATGCTCTTTGTTGTGTCTTACCCCAATGAAATCAATTTCCCATGGAAGTTATAGTATGAAATGGTGCTACTATTGTGGATAATTTTACAATGAATTTCCTTAAATATTGAGTTGCTCCCATGAAACTCCTAACCTTTGTCACATTGGTGGGAATACGCCATTGGGTGATGGTTGCAATATTCTCTAGATCTACCCTCGTCTCTCCTCCTTCAATCATGTGTCCAAGATATATCAAGGAATTATTTCCAAACTCACACTTCTGCAAGTTGGAAATCAATCGATTCTTCTTCAAGGTCTCTAGTACCTGTGTCGCATGTGATAGGTTCTCTTACCAAGTATTTCTAAAGATTAGTATGTCATCCAGATATACTATTACAAAATATTCAATGAATAAATGTAGCACATCATTCAGTAGTCTCATAAATGTTGTAGGTGCATTGCATAATCCAAAAGGCATTACTAACCACTCATACAAACCATGTCTTGTTTCGAATGTTGTATTCCATAGGTCTTTTGTTTTGATCCTCACTTGGTGGTAACCTTACTTGAGATCCAGCTTAGTGAATAATTTGGCTTGCTCCAGTTGATCCAATAAGTCATCAATCGTTGGAAAAGGATATCTATTCTTGATGGTGATCTTATTTAGGGCATGGTAGTCAATGCACATTCTCCAGCTTCTATTTGTCTTTGGCACCATGATGATGGGTGAACCACATGGTGATGTATTGGTTCTAATGACTCCCTAATCCAAAAATTGGTGTAGTTGCTTCTTTACTTCATATTCTTCGATGAAGAACTACCCATACAACCCAATGTTAGGCAGTGGTGACTCCGGAAACAAATGAGTCTCGTGTTCAACCTCTCTCTTGGGTGGTAGTCCCTGAGGCTCTTGAAACACTTCCATGTAGGCTTCAATTAGTTGTTGTATTTTTTGACATTGCTCACCACTACATCCTTCTAAGGATGAATTCATCTCCAACTCGTCGTGTTCTTTGTGTTTTTTTCCTTATCTTGGAAACAGTAAGACAAACTTCTTTGTATTTCCCATGATTCTTCTTTCCTGATGAGCATTGATCAAAGAGAGGTTAGCTTTGTCCTAGTGTGCATTAATGGAATAATATTTTCCATTCTTGACTAACCAAATACTATTTCACTCTCCTTCTAAAAATGGCATCCCTCACATACAAATATGGACTTCCCAAGATGACTCCACATATGTTCAAAGGAGCCCCATCTACAACTACTTCATCAAAAAAAAATTGATTGATGGAAAACTAAAATTTGCACTGATTTCTCACTTTCAATTACACATATTTCCTTACCCGACCCAGGGGGTATGGATATGGATGATATTGAGTCTCCAACCCAAGATTCTCAACAAGTTGTGCAGATATCAAGTTGGATTGTGAACCTGGATTGAAAAAACAATCCACTTTGTTTTGATTCATGTGGATTTTAATGCAAAAAAGTTCAGTCATTGCCTTCTCCTCCTTGTGATTGCAACCAACTATTGCCACCTCTTTCTGAATATTAGTGCAAGTAATCTTCCCTTCTGGGTCTGGCGTGTTATCCACTTGTTCCTCAGCATCCACTGATATTAATTCTTTCTTCTTCCTTTTCTGAAAAATATTTGGGGCACTTCTTAGGGTACAATTTCCAAAATTTATCCTCAATGTGTTCCTTTTTATCACATCCTTTACATTTTTGGGCAGAAGATGTTTCTTCTTGTGTTTCCGCCACAATATTCTTCTCATTCCACTTCTTCTTTTGTTTCTCATTTCTTTTTTTCTCTTATGGTTCTACTTTGTTGTGAGTAGTTTGTGGGATCTGTTTATCTCCCTCAAGGTATTGTTCTTGAATAATGGCCTCATCAATTTTCATTGGTATAAATAAAGTCAGTTGTCTACGAATCTGAGGCAACAATTCCCCCAAATACTTGACCAACATGTCAGAACTTCTGAGAGAGACTCCCATCTTAATTTCTCTCTTCCTGAACTCTGTCGTGAATCCTACATTGATTTTCCTTGTCTCTACCTGAAGTAATGTTGTACTATTTGTTGGTGTTCCTCATATCCTGTTGGATAAAACTGATATTTTATCATGTTTTTTAACACTTCCCAATCAGTCATTGGTGGATCATTTTCTAGTGCTCTGCTTACTACATCACTCTCCCACCATATAAAAGCATGGCCTTCAAGCTTCAATTAAGAAAAAATAATCTTGTGTTTTCTAATTACTTTATGCACATTGAAGTAAACTTTCATCTATTGTAGCCATTGGTTCATCCTGATAGCATCCACTTCCCCAGCATTAGGCTTGATTTTCACCTTGGGATCTACATTAAAATGCACCTGTGTCTTGTTGTAGTTGCACTCTCCCATCTCTGTCTTAGAATTATACTTTGTCTCTGGATTATTTTCTTCCTTCTTGGGACCTTCCTCCCCATAATTTGTTGATGGTGTTTCCTTGCTCTCTATTTCCAATAGTTGTGACACCATTGATGTCAATGTGGACAAAAGTTTCTCAAATCGATCCAACCTAGCCTTGGGATATTGTTCTTATCCTCCTTCATAATGTTCCCTTGACATTATTTATGCTCTACTATGATCTATCCATAGAAACAACTCTTTTTCCACTTCTTTTGTAATCACTACAGGTACTTACCATACAAATCTCACTAAATGCATTCAAACTTATGATCTGGTACCATCTAATCTGTAAATAAGAGGCTTATAGCCTATCCATCTTACCAAAAGGAACTTCTATGAAAAACAATTACAACCTTATCTCTTTGGATGACAGGAAATTCTCGACAAATCAAGCCACAAGTCGAGTTGGAAACAAATGAGTTGGAAATTTGCAACAAGTTGGGTCAAAGAAATTCAATTCAACCAAGTTGAATTGACCCAAGTCAAATTTACCCAAGTGAAATTTATCTAAGTTTAATTGACCCAAGTTAGATCGAAGGAAATTCAATTCGATGAAGGGATGATTGTCAGTATACTAAGGAAGGGAACTCGACCAAAGGGGAAGCCAAGTCAAAGTGGGTCGACCCGTGGAAAAAAAAATAAGAGGTGGATTCAACACCAAAACATGAAGGGAAAACCTGGGAAAGTCGAATTTATTGACTAGTAGCTAAAAGGAAAGTATGCAGGGTGAATTTGATGACCAGCAACATGTAAAAAAACATTTAAAGGGTGATTTCGATGACCTGCGATGAATAGAAAACATTTGAGGGCGATTTTGGAAACCCATTGTGAGTCAAAAGTGTTGGGAAGTTGATTTTGGAATTTAACGAAAGAAAAATGTATGGGAAAAATTGTTGGTTGACGAGTGGGAAAAAATGTGTATATGGTCTATGGGCAGTTAATAAACACTCCGAGAACAAGTAAATAAAAATTCTCCAACGAGTCAAGAATGTGCCCAATGACTCAAAAACAAAATTAGAAACCCCCAATGAAATAGAAACGGATCTGGAAGGAGGGACATCGATTTCCAACCTCATAATAAACATATAGGTGTGGTTAAAGATTTGTTATTCTATTTACTAACCCATGAGAACCATATTAACGTAAAACGAGCTCAATCCAAATAGCATGAAGTTATCATCTCTAAAATATACACAGACAACCATTAAATTATAGTGCATTGAAATTACCATTCATAAACAAATACAACCACAACAATCATCACACATAAACTCACTATTTACCCTGGAAACCCAAATGGGAAAAATAACATTCTTTTGGCTTCAACCGAGATCTTATTTATTCAACAATGGACAAGTTACAGGCTCTTTGGTTTGTCTCTATTCTCCTCAGTGTCATATTGGAAGCCTCTTTACATCATTCACAAATAAAGAACCTCTTTCTCATTGTGGGGATACATGATATAGAATGTTGAGTCAACGTGGAGGATAGATGGAAGGTCAAGCATTCCCAACTCTTTAGATTCTCTCCAATCCATTTCTCTTTCTTTTGTTTATTTGTTTATCTTTTCTCAAACATGGAAAAGGTCTTATGAATTTCTAATTATTTATTTGATACAATAATGTATTTGTAACAACCCTAATTAATTATCTATTTATCATGATTAAATATTTGTTTAATAAATATTAGTTTAATAAATATTAGTTTAATAAGTATTAGATTAATAAATATTATTTTAATGTCCCTGAGGTGTAGGACAGTCGGTGACGGAGTGTGTTGTTAAGCCACTCCGTGATGTTAAAGTCATCGGTTCGAAACCTGCGGGGACAAAAAATCCAACCATGTTAAGGGTTG
>JZKD02S1508293.1:364555-399366 GCA_000966675.3 Picea glauca
TATGGGAGAGGGAGAAGAGGAAGGGGAAAAGAGTTTTGGACTGCATCTGTATTTCTGTTTTTATTGGCAGCTTGCTTGAGGAGCTTGCTTGAGGAATTTCACAAGGGGCACCTGTTGTTGGGAATTTTGGGCTCGGAGGCCAGGAAACTGTAAGGAATCCTGGGGCTAGGGAGACGGATAGGTTGTTCCTAGCTGGCTGGGAGGTTAGTCAGCTTTGGGCAGAGCTTCAGCTTGGACATAGTTAGAGAACATCATCAGTTTGAGGTATTTATTATCATTATTATGTTGTGTTCATTATTGTTATGTTGTTCATTTTTTTTACTATGCTTAATATGTTATTCATTATCATGCTGCTCATTTTTAAATTTTGTTGAACAATGAATTGTTATTATGTTGAATAGAGAACAAAAAATAAATTATGGCAGCAATTCTATATTTAAATTTATGTTTTTAAGGCTCTGTTTGGACAGGCCTTACACATGGTATCAGATTTCTAGTTTAAAAACTTGGACCAGGGCCTACCCACCTACCCGCATGTAAGAAGGAAAGTTTAGGACTAGAACTGTTCTAGCATTAACCCAGAAATTTAAACAACCCCTAAATAGTTATATTGAAACACTAAATAATATGTATATGGTATATATATATATATATATATATATATATATATATATAAGTGTAAATATAAATCTGGGCCTGAGGGCCAATCTCCACCTCCACCTCCACCTCCACCTAACCTGCAAGCCAAGCACACAATTTTTTAACACAAATATAAATATAAATAATAATATACATACTAAAAGCACACAAAGCATCGTATATTGCATAAGCATGCACTTAATATATCACATAATTATTACTTCTCTGCAAATATGATGGATACAAAACTAGCGGAACATCCCATGCAATCAAGCTAGATTTATAGCGAGTACAGTCAATTGGCCAAAAGTTAACAATCTATATGTATATTGTATCCTCATCCTCTTTATAACATACATAAACCACTATCAACAAAGCCTGCACTACAAAACTTCATCACAAAAACTATCTACAAACATATTCTCTTCCGCGTTGAACGCTTTCAAATCAATCTCTATAGATAGATTTGTATTTCCCTGAGACAGTAGTTGTCATTATAAATGCTTGGGTGATTAACAGCTGCCCCGCATATAGAAAATATTAAGCGTGCAGTGCCCACCAAATAATTCACTTTAATCTGTGCAAGGCACTGAAGATGACCCTGCAATCTAGTTATTTTTTATCAATCCTTCCTCCTAACACAAATATTTATAAATGAGAAACCCTAATGTTCCTGGACATAAAATGTGTGTTTGAATGAAAGACTAACCAGTCGTAAATCGTAGGGCTTCTAGGCTATGCTCGCTGAGATTTCTCAGATCCCTTCTCATGCTTATTTCTTCGCCTTGGATTCTCTCGTTCTCATGGTGTCGTTGTTACACAATATTCCAAATCTGACAAAAATAAATGCAGCGTTCTCCGCTTATGAATTTCATGGAAAACAGAAATTCATTGATGGTACAGTGCAGAAACTGATGAAAAATAGATCAAGGTTACTCACAAGAACATGGTGAGATTGGAGGGCTTGAGCCTGCCAGGGAAGAGGGAATATCTAGAGAGAGTGAACGAAGACAACCAGGAGGCTTAATAATGGTGATAATCTGTGTTACGTGTCTCGCCTCATCATTCCATCGTTGGCATTCTGTACTCACTCTTCATTTCCTGAACCTGCCCAAAGCCTCTTTTGCCACTATAAACATTACATCACAGAACATTAATTCACTTCAGTATTCCATATAACCTAGCCTGATGAGTAACATAATATGAAATACTTGAAACTTCAATCTTAAATGTGCATATCAAACCCAAACTTAATTTTAAATAGGTGTGTTGTCTTACAGTACTGGAAAGAACCCAACCTACCACAACCTTTCTTTTTTTATTGACACTTTCCTTTGGTCGCTTCCCAGACACTGTTTCTTGAGCTATAGGGGAACCTGAAGATGCATTGGCCGATGTTTCTACCCATCTCTATTTCCACCAGGGTTAACCCCAAGCACCTGCGAGTCATTGCTCTGGTGTTGAGTCATGGACCTTTAGAGCTCAATTTCCCTGGCCTCCTCACTGGGAAAAGCTCATGCTTTCCTCTTTTCCCATACCATTCCAATGGCGAACCTTACACAAAGTTGAGAGCCCATCCAGATGAGTTTTGAACCTGTGACCAAGCACCAATCCACGAAGGAGGAGTTCGCAAAGGGGGGCGCATTATGGTGCAAAACGCATCCAACCGCCTTGGAGGAAGGAGCCTGTTGGTTCCTCCGATGCCCAGCCAAGCACTGGAACCTTAGCCCCTTGCTATAGTCCTCTTCCCTGTCAATCCCATGATAATTGGTGGAATCAGCAGTCTGGGGTGCTCACTGCACTGCTGCCATTGCAAAGTGGGAGAGGCGACAGAGGAATGAAAGCGTTGTGTGTGGGTGTAGGGTTTGGGGATGGAGAGTCGGGGAAGAGTGTGTGTAGGTTTTTGGTGGATGAGATCCCGGGGGGGGCATGTGGGCCTCATGCGTTCCCGACTTTAAATTTTTTTAAATTTTAATTTTTTAAATTTTTATTATTATTTATTTGTATTTTAATTATTTTATTTTATATTATTTTTTTTAATTATTATCATTTAATTTAGGTTTAAATTTTAATTGTTTAAATTTCAATTATTTATTAGTAAAACAAATATATATATGTGTGTGTGTGTGTGTGTGTGTGTTTTAGAATAAAACTAATTAATGTGATTAATTAAAAGTAATTAATTAATTGGAATGATCAATTAAATTAGTGATTAATTAAGTACTTAATCATGAGATCAACAATAATATTAATTTTCATGATTAAATTGAATGTGTTGATTAAGGCGATTGAAACTTAGGTTAAAGTTTAGTCTAGATTTTTAGTTTTTAATAATTAATCAACATTATATTAAAAAAAAAATCACATTAATTAGTTTTTTTTTTAAACGAAAAGTTTAAGGACTTAGACCATGATAAGCGGGAAGGAGCTTCATGTGCACTAAGAAGGTAAGTTAGAGAAATTAGCGAGGGTGGTACAGTGCTAGCGTAGCTACCAAGGCGAGAGAATCAGTAGTTTTCTTAGGCGAAGACATCGATCTTAGAGGATTTCTACCCTGACCTAGCCACTTACCTTAAAGAGAGTAACGTTTGTTTACAGACAAGTAAAAAAAAACTTACACCTAACCCTATGTTTTCAAGTATAAGGTGCACGAATGTGAATTGCCTTAGACTCTTCCCTGAAAAACATTTGGTTGATGCAGATTCAATTATACAGGATGGTTAGGACTCAAGGAAATCGAGGTAGAGGGGCATCGTCGCAAGGACCGCCAACGCTGCCACCACCATCGCCTGAATTAGCTCTCATTCTGCACTCTTTGGAGGCCATTAATGAAACTTTAAAGGGGCGTCATCCAGTAGGGGTCGAAGTGGAGCCACCACTATCTGGAGTGGGTAAACTTGAAGCATCGAGGGATTCAAGGGGAGGGCCTCCACCCAAGGAAATCACTAGAGAACTGTAGAAGATCAAACTTCCAGAGTTTGCCGGGGGTCATGCCAGTGAATGTGCAGAAGCATGGTTGGAAGGAATGACATGATGTTTCACCTTAAGAGACCATGCTTACACATCAAAGGCAAAAATAGCAATCTTTCAGTTAAGGGACAGTGCCATGAACTGGTGGGGAAAACTGGAGAGGCAGTTGCACCTTACCCCAAACACCGTTTCTTGGGAACTTTTTGAGGAAAGGTTCCGAAGGAAATATCTACCAGCTTACTACGAGGAACATCAGGTGGGAGCATTTCATGCTCTAGTATAGGGAAACAGGACCGTGGAAGAGTACGATATCAGGTTCATGGAATTGGTAAAATATGTTTCGTACATGGATAATGATCAACAACAGGAAGAACTCTTTATCTATGGGTTAAACCCTAAGATAAGGGCCATGGTACAGATGTGGAAACCGTCTTAAGTAGCGGAAGCAGTTGAAAATGCATGTTATGATGAGGAACACATTATCTTAAACGGAGGTATGAGATTGACCTTTCCACATCATCCTAGATTCATTGGGAAGGCCCCTAGGACCTTCTCCAGAGGAGGGAGCTCTAGGTCACCTCCTTATGGTAATAGGTTCACACCAAGGACAGTGTCTATAGGTATTTAAATGGAAGCAAGTACAGCATCACATTCATCACCAATGACGCAGGTAGGTTCACAACCTTCTCAGGGAGCAGCTAGTAGGGATAGGGGTTCCAGGGGAAGGAACTCATTTCAGAGACCATCACAGAGAAATGCACAGGCTCAATATTGTGTTATATGTTGGGGATGTGGAGGACCCCATTACCAGCATGATTACCTAGAGTTGCAATTAGTATTTGTGCATAGAGAAGGAAAGGCCCCGATGGGAAGAGCAAGTGGTAGTCACCAGATTTATGCAGCAATTGATAATCACCATGCAGAACATCAATCCATGGTGGTGGAGTCATCAGGTACGCTAAATCATATCAATTTTAAAATTTTATTTGATTCTAGTGCTACAAATAGTTTCATTTCACCTTCTGTATTAGAAAAGAGTGGGTTAGCATCCTACGAGCACGATGAATTTAAACAAGTCGATATGGCTTCAAGGGAAAAACAAACGGTAGGACCTAGCATTGATAATTGTCTAGTAGACCTAGGAGTGTGTACTACCAGGTTGAAGGTATACGTCACTGCTCTCGGGATGTATGACCTAATCATTGGAATGGATTAGTTAGAATCCCATCGAGCTATGGTAGATTGTTTCACAAAAAGGGTGCTTTGTGTTGACAATGAAGGAAGTCCAGTAGAGATCCACAGTGTATGGAGAAAGGTGTCTCTACACTTTATCTCAACTATGAAGGTTAAGTGGTGCATGAGGCAAGGGTGTCGACTATATGTAGTGGAAGCAGTGAATGAAAGGAAAGGACCCTCCTTGGATCAGTACCCTGTGTTGTTAGAATTTAAGGATGTTTTTCCGAATGAGTTGCCAGGGTTACCTCCTGAGAGGGAGCTTGATTTTACTATTGAGATAAAACCTAGTGTAGAACCAATTTCCAAGACTCCATATAGGATGATAGCGCCAGAACTTTGTGAGTTGCAGATGCAGTTGAAAGAGCTCTCAACTTAGGGATAATAAGGCCCAGTGTATCACCTTGGGGTGCACCAGTAATTTTTGTGAAGAAGAAGGATGGTTCCTTACGACTGTGTATAGATTACAGGGAATTGAACCGTGCTACAGTGAAAAATAGGTACCCAATGCCATGGATAGATGATCTTTTTGATCAGATGAAAGGAGTAGCGGTATTCTCAAAAATTGATTTGCAATCAGGGTATCACCAATTAGGGATTAAGGAAGGAGATATTCCTAAAACTGTCTTTCTAACTCAGTTTGGGCATTATGAGTTCATTATAGTACCTTTCAGATTGACCAATGCGCCAACAGTATTCATGAGCCTCATGAACAATGTATTCCGAAAGTACTTAGACCGTTTTGAACAAGTCTTTCTAGATGATATACTCATCTATTCCAAGGATGAAAGAGAACATGAGGAACACTTGCGAGTGGTGTTGTCCTGCCTTAGAGAGAACAAATTGTATGGGAAGTTGTCAAAGTGTTCCTTCTTCCAGAAATAAATTCACTATTTAGGTCATATCATTTCCGGTGAAGGAATCTCTGTGGACCTAGAAAAGGTAAAGACCATTATGGAATGGCCAGTGCTGAAAAATGCTCATGAGGTAAGAAGCTTCATGGGGCTAGCAGGTTATTATCGAATATTTTTGGAAGGGTTCTCTAAAATAGAGAAACCCATCACCACTTTGCAGTGCAAGGGGGTCAGGTATGAATGGATAGAAGAATGTGATAGTGCATTCATCGAACTTAAGAGGTTACTAACTAGTGGACCAATTCTACGAGTGTCAGATATGGAAAAGGACTTCACAGTCTGCACGAATGCCTCGAAGCAAGGGTTGGGGGCCGTGTTAATGCTGGATGGAGGAGTGATAGCTTAAGCATCAAGAAAGTTGAAGAAACACGAGGAGCTTTCTGCTACTCATGATTTAGAGTTGGCAGTTGTAATGCTAGCTTTGAAACTTTGGAGGCACTGTCTAGTGGGGTGAAACTTTGAGCTCAAAACGAACCATGAAATTTTAAAACATATCTTCACTCAAAGGGATCTTAATGTAAGGTAGAGGAGATGGAGTGAGTTTATGAGTGAGTACAATTTTGTTATTTCATACATCAAGGGAAAATAAACTGTGGTCGCGGATGCCTTGAGTAGGAGACCATGTGTCTTCTCCTTGGTACCCTTAAAATTTAATCTGAGGGAACGTGTGTTGATGCAACTCCATGGAGACAGTTGGTATTTAAAAGTTACTCCAAACCTCTAGAGTGGGAGGAAATTAGATCCAAAGTATGAATGATATAGCCTGGAAGTAGATGGAATATTAAGATATCAAGGGAGTATGTACATTCCCGAAGGTGGGGATATTCGAAGCATCATACTGAAGGAAGCCCGTAGAGAAATTTATTGTGCGCATCCGGGTGTGAAGAAAATGTATGCAGACATGAGGAAGCTCTTCTTCTGGGTAGGCATGAAGCACGATATAATCCATTTCGTTGCCAAGTGCCTAGAGTGTCAACAAGTGAAAGCCGACCACCATCACCCGACAGGTCTCCTACAACCACATGATGTTCCTATGTCCAAGTGGGAAGTCATTTCTATGGATTTTGTTGTGGGGTTGATGCTCACATCTCATAGACACAATGCCATTCTTGTGATAGTTGATAAGTTAACCAAGAGTGCTCATTTTATTCCGGTTAGAGACACTTACAATGTCACTAATGTGGCACGTGTGTTTGTAAGTGAGGTCATCCGTTTGCACGGGATACCCAAGAAGATCATTTCAGATAGGGACTCGAAATTCACTTCAAGGTTTTGGACGAGTTTGCAGTCAGCATTGGGGACACAGTTGAACTTAAGCATGGATTATCATCCAGAAACAGATGGGAAAACCGAGAGAATAAATCAGGTTATGGAAGACATGCTTAGGATGTATGTTATGGATAATCAAACCCATTGGGAGAAATACCTACCTTTGGTAGATTTCGCCTACAATAACATTTTTCATAGCTCCATCGGAATGCCACCCTACGAAGCTCTGTATGGGAGGCCATGCAGAACACCGTTGAGTTGAGAAAGATTAGAAGACTGTGTGACAATTGGGCCAGAATTGATTCAAGAGATGGAGGAACAGGTGATTCAAATTAGGCAGAGACTAAAGGAAGAACATGATAGACAAAAAAGTTACACTGATGAACATAGGACTAACCGAAGTTACAAAGTGGGAGATCAGGTTTTCATCTATATCAGGCCTAATAAGAGTACCATTTGGTTTGGGAAGGAGAAAAAGTTGTCACCTCGATTTATAGGACCGTTCAAAATACAAGAGAAAATTGGTCCTGTTGCCTATCGTCTCGTACTGCCACCCCACTTGCATAAAACTCATAATGTTTTTCATGTATATGTTCTACGTCAATATGTTGTTGATGAATCACATAAACTAAATTGGAAGGAATTGTAGGTATCGGATGCAGGAACCCTCACGGTAGAACCGTTACACATATTGGACCATCGAGTCTGACAACTCAGGAACCGTCTGGTAGACCAAGTTAAGGTCCAGTGGGACAAGTATAGTCCAGGATCTGCTACTTGGGAGAATGTCAAGACATTACGACAAGATTATCCCTCACTTTTTTTTTGACCACCTCGAGAATATGTTTCTCGAAGGTTGGGTGTATGTAACACCACCTTTTGACTTAGACAGCTAGGATTACCTGAGGCCTAATCACCTTTATTTTCTATTCACACTGAAACTATTAATGATACACTTGAACTCTTAAGACGTATGAACCTTTATGAATCTTTAAACGTTATTTGAATGATGATGGATATGATGCGATCTATTATGTGAATGTAAATTCTATGGATGTTTAAACATTATATTATGGATCTGATGCGATCTATTATGTGAATGTAAATTCTATGTATGTTTAAATGTTATATGATGGATATGATGTGATCTACTATGTGAATGTAAATTCTATGAATGTTTAAATTTTACTTGAATGATGTTGGATATGATGCAATCTATTATGTAAATGAAAATTCTATGAGCGAGTAACGTTAATTGAATTATGGGGATATCATGAGATCTATTTCTAACTTGAAAATTTGACATTAAAGTTGTTGGTACGTGGATATCGAATTGAGATTATGGTTGAATGCATTTACATTATGATAATGCATAGATATGTATGAGTTTGTGTTATAGACTAATTTGCAGGTCAATGGGCTATGAAATAGCCAAGGGATAATGGTAATAAAAGAGGATGTCATGACCACCGACCAAGAAACAATATGGTATGAATCTTTGTATGTGAAATTATATTGGTACAAATGCATTGTTATGATATATGGACCAGTGTAGGTTTTCAGGTGGTAAGACTGCCCAAAACTGAATAAACGATGACAAAATTCCCAGCAACACGGTGCCACTATATATTCCATTGTAGGGTGTGGACCCTAGTCCTATTAGGAGGGGTGGAGGCATTTCCCACCATGTATCCTCTGAAACCTGGATTCATGGGAGGATGGTGTTATCTCACACTCCCCTAGACGTGTGATGATGACTGTCAGTTGCCTGTTGGGGAAGCTTGGTCAAGATAGTGACACTTCTGCTTACGGGTTCTATTTGGAGTTAGGTCAATATAGTTGATGCTCCAAGATAGTCCAGCAGAGGAAGGATAGGAATGGAATATGTAAGTAAGTTAGGGATGAAGGATGAATAGAAATAGTTGAGAGTGTATGAAGATTTGCCTTATGGTGGAATTTATTGTTTTCCCTTCTGAAAAGAAAATATGTATTTATGAATATTCATAATTACTTAACTGAACGACAATTGTCTAAATAAATGGTGTTGAGCTAGATTGTTGTAGTTAAAGGATTTCGCAAACATTTAATTGGTTTATTATCTTTTATAAAATGAATAGTCTTGTTGATTGGATTGGATGCATACAAGAATTACTATAGAGGTGATAGTTATTGTCATTAGTACATGCGCGAGACTTGTATGTGCTAGCTACACATGCATTTCTTGCACACGTACACTAGTATGTATGAGTTTTCTTTGGCTTACTTACTGATAATGTTGTTTATTAGATATGAATGTGTGAACCATGTGTCATTTCCCTTGTATTATAAATTACTTTAACTTTGGGACGAAGTTTCTTGAAGGGTGGGTGTATGTAACAACCCTAATTAATTATCTATTTATCATGATTAAATATTTGTTTAATAAATATCAGTTTAATAAATATTATTTTAATAAGTATTAGATTAATAAATATTATTTTAATAAACTATTAAAATAGATTTTATTTATTTTTATTAATTATGAAGACTTAGTTAATAATACAATTGTATTGGTAGATGGAGTCATTTATGGAGGGGGGGATAAGGTGGTTGGATAAGGGAGGAGAAGTGGGATAAGGTAAGGGGGAGGACTCGGGAAGGGAGATTTCTTTTGGGGGTGAAGATATTTTTAGTTTATGGGAGAGGGAGAAGAGGAAGGGGAAAAGAGTTTTGGACTGCATCTGTATTGTTGGTTTTACTGGAAGCTTACTTGAGGAATTTCACAGGGGGCACCTATTGCTAGGAATTTTGGGATTGAGGGCCAGGAAACCGTAAGGAATCCTGGGGCTAGGGAGCCGGATAGGTTGTTCCTAGCTGGCTGGAAGGTTAGTCAGTTTTTGGTAGAGCTTCAACTTGGACAGAGTTGGAGAACAGCATCAGTTTGAGGTATTTATTATCACTATTATGATGTGTTCATTATTGTTATGTTGTTCATTTTTTTTACTATGTTGAATATGTTATTCATTATCATGTTGCTCATTTTTAAATTTTGTTGAACAATGAATTGTTATTATGTTGAATAGAGAACAAAAAAGAAATTATGATATCAATTCTATATTTAAATTTATGATTTTAAGGCTCTGTTTGGACAGGACTTACAGTATTGTCATAGCCTTAAAATTTTCCTATGTTGATCATCTTAGAGTTCTGTGTCGATAGCCAATTGTTATTGTTAGATCCTATTTGGATCATAAAGCAAGGAATTCTATCCTCAAGAGATTCATTCCAAGTCGTAGGAAAAGAAATTTAATGGGAAGATGAAGGTCACTAGAAACTAGTGTGATTTCCATGAAATACCCTTAGAGCAACACACTGATTAACTCCACTCAAAATAGTCATTGTTGGTTGAGCTTAAAGAGAAAGGTTCATACCCCAATTCATACTATGATTCAATTAATGACAAAGGAAAGAGGATCATTGATGTGTAACCTAGCACTACCATTGCAACTTCAAATATCCAACTAAATAAGTCAAAGGATCCTAAGAAAGGAGAGCATCTCTTCCATTCATAGATGTGGGTGAAGGGAACCCTACTGCATTTCACTGTTGATAATGGGAGCCAGAAGTACTTGATCTCAGTTGATTTCATCAAGATATTGAAGCTACCAATGATGCCACACCCCCAACCATACACCATTGGTTGGTTGAGCCATGAAAAAGACCTTTGCATCATCCAACAATGTCTCTTGTCCTACAGCATCAAGCCCTTCAAAGATGAGGTATTGTGTGATGTTTCCCCCCTTGAAGTTTGTGATGTTATTTTAGGAAAACCTTGTATGTGGAAACATCATGTTGTTTATGAGTCCCAACTACATATTGTCATTATCATTCTGGGGGTTCATCCCTACCAGGTACCCAAGGTAGTTTTGACTAATGAGTTTTCATTGATCTTGGCCAAACATGCTGAAAATTAATCTCACGGATTGTGAATTTTGTCCTATTCATGGTTCAGTCAAAAGGAGAATGAAAGGTCATGGAGACCACCACAGCTTCAACACAGGGTATCTCTACACAGCATAAACAGGTGGACAATCTTGTAGAAGAATACATAGACCACTTCACTTCACCGGTAGGGGTGCCTATGCACTATCAGGTCAAACATCCCATTGATTTGATACCTGGTGCTCCCTTTCCCAATGGTATAATATACAAATGATCCATTTTGGATAATGAGGAAATAAAGCATCAAATTAATGAGCTCATCTGTAAGGGTCACATTCAACCAATTCCCTCACCTTGTAGGAGCCCAATTTTGTTGGTGCATAAGAAGGATGGAATGTGGTATCTCTATATTAATTATAGATCTCTAAATAAAATCATTGTCAAGAACTGGTACCGAATCCCATGGATTGATGATATTCTTAACCATAAGGGTACCAAGTTATTTAGCAAGATCGATCTAAATTCAAGCTATCACCAGGTTCTGATAGAATAAACCAATGTATGGAAGACATCCTTCAAATATAAAGAAGACATCTTCAAGTGGTTGGTCATGCCTTTTGGCTTGAATGGTACTTCAGAAACATTCATGAGGATGATGGATGATATCTTGTGGTCATTCAAAAACTCATTCATGGTGTTCTATTTTGATGACATCATCATCTTCAATTGAACCTAGGCAGAGCACTTGCAACACATTCAGTAGTTCATGAGCACCCTGCGGAAAAACAAATTATATGGAAACCTACAAAAAAATCCCATTCAACATGTATAGAATCCAATACTTAGGATACATCATGGATGAACATGAGTTGCATGTGGACCCAACCAAGATCCAATTCATTCGTGATTAGCCAAACCCGATGACTCTGACACATCTCCACAGCTTCCTGAGCCTCACTAACTTCTAGCGCAGGTTCATGTTGGGGTTATCTCATATAGTTTGGCCCTTAATTCAAGTGACCAAGGGGGGAGATAAAGACAATTTTTCCTAGTATGAATCACAATATAAATCATTCCAGGATCTGAAACACTGCCTTTGTTCCACACCTTTCCTCACATTTCCATATATACAACAGTTGTTCGAGATCGAGACAAATACCTCATACTATGTTATTGGTGTTCTCCTCATGTAGAAAGGACATTCAGTTACCTATCATAGTGAAACAATATCTGATGTTGTTTGCAGGTATCCCACCTATGACAAGAAGATGTACTCCATTGTGCAGGAATGTCGACATTGGAAGCATTAATTTCTGAGAAATAAAAAAATCATCCACATTGATCACAAGCCTCTACAATTCATGCAGACACAAGAGAAATTAAAGAATGACTGCCACTAGAAGTAGTCCACATACCTACAACAATTCCACTTTAACATCAAGTACAATAAGGGAAGAACCAATTGAGTTGTCAACTTCCTCAGTCAACCTATTGGAAATCACAACAATACTAAGTGGGGGGTGAATCAGTATTGTATTATCTTTCTACAATTTTATTTTCTTTAAGCCAATTAATTTATTTGGAATCACTCACTTAATAATAGTTACAAGTATAAATCAAAATAGACATATAATTCATTTTAAAAGTGTGCACTTAATGACAGATGCAAATAGAAATCAAGCAATATCACAGAGAACACAGTACACAAAAAGTTTTACGTGGAAACCCAATGCGGGAAAAACCACAAAACATCTTCTTTATGTTCTTTTGCAAGCACCAACTTACAATCCAGCTATACATGCACCAACCTATCGTAGATAATGAGGACACCAATCCTCTCAAGCTCCAACCTGTTACAAATAATGAGGACACAAATCCTCTCAAGAACCAATCTGTTTCAGATAATGACGAAACCAATTCTTTGTGAGCTTCAACTCACGCTAGTACCACCCTGCCACTTAAACTCAGAAAAAAAAAAATGTTACATTTCTAAATATTTCAACACATCCTAACAAATTTTCATTCATATTCTTGTGAACTGTTACTGGATCATCTTTTCATTCACTTCACACACCCCTCCATGATCAAAGCACATCCATATTTATACTAATTTTCCTGAGTTCACCTTCTTGTATGTGGACACATAACAGTTACAATGTGGAAAAACTTTGACCACATCAAAAATTCTATCATTTACATTTTTTTATAAATAAAGTATGTGGACGCATGACGGTTACATTATGGAAAAATATTGACCACATCAAAATCCAATTAGTTATATGTGTACAAACTTATGTTATCAGACATTCTTTGACTAAATCAAATGGACCAAATTCACGCTCTTCTGTGCCATTCATTGCATTAGCTCAAGGTGCCCTGCATAATTTCTTCTGCGCAACTTTCACAAATTTCATTGCAATCCATTTCATCATGGTCCATTCCATCGCAATCCATTCCATCACATTGTCACAGTACATTCCATTGCACCATCATATTCCATTCTGTCGCACTGTCAAAGTCCATTATGTCACACCATTGCACTATCATAAATTCACACCGTCACAATCCATTCTATCCCCCTATGTGTAATGGCCCCGACTGTTACAACTCCTATGATGTACAACAAGTAATTTTTTTTAAAACATTAGGACCATAACATCAAAAATAAGTCATATTGACACAACTCGAAGACATAGCAATATTGAATTCCACGCAACACATAAACATAGCATATTAGCACATCATGAAGCTTGAAGAAATTGACTAACATTACTCAGATAAAATTGAATGACTAAAGCTAACATCATCAACAATCTACCAAGCACAACCTACCAGTAACCATCACCGGTAGCATAAAATTCACGGCGAGTGAGCAATATAAAATCAACAATCATTCATTACAATAAGTTTCATTTCGCAAAGAGTATATAACTGGAATTATCATGCAGTACACTGAAATTCCATCGCGCAAGGGGGTATTTGTCTAAGACCATCATTACGACATTAATTTCCATACACGTGAGAATCCCATTAACTAACATCACACATTTCTTATAAGTCAATGCTAACTGAATCAATCACATTTCAACATTCTTCAGAGGGCACGAAAGAAATCAACTTGTTAAAAAGCGTGAGAGGTTAGGAGTTCTTAATCAACATAATACCAAATTACTTTTTGGCTCAAGGTCAACTAAACTGTAAACACTTCACCCTAACTTGAAGAATATAAAGAACTTGGGTGAGGTAAATTAAGCTTCTTCAACATGCAAACATCTATTACTTTTTCTTGGGGTTGTGCAACATGCACTATCCTTATTATTAATTGTGTGCAAGTCACATTATAATTCCTCATGAATGGTTAACATAATTTAATAAAAGCAAAATAATTAAATGAAATACTTATTAATTCATTAATATAAACAATGCTTATCACTCAATAAGGTAGAGTTCCTAAGAGATCATCAATAAACTTGAAAGTCCTTTTGCATTTATTTCCTTGAAGTTCCTATTTGAAAATGTATGTAGTGAAGAATACTATAATATGTGAGATTTATCCGATCTAAGGTTTAATCAATTACTCTAAGAGAAAGTAAGGAGTAATTTAATTTTCAATATAAATTAAGTGGAACATATCTAAAGTTTAATCAATTACCCTCATGTTTGATTAAACTTATTAATCATTCCCTTTTCAAAACTAATCATTCCTTTTAATATTTAATAATCATTCATTTTTCAATCGAAACTCAACATTTAGTAATCATTCATTTTTCAAAACTAAACTTACTATTAAGTAATCATTCATTTTTCAAAACGAAACTTAATATTTAATAATCATTCATTTTTCAATTAAACTTAATAATCCATCCCTTTGCCAAGTAATTTGAAGAAACAAGTTATTGAAAAGTGGAGTCATACGATCCCTTACAATTATAATTCAACAAAGGAGTTAAACTGGAATAAATATTTAATCTACAATAAAATTTATCTCAATCATTTTCTCCTTAAATATTTCCGCCGAGTCAAACACTAAAATTTAGGGCCGCAATAGAATGGAATTAAACCAAAACATTCCATTTCTGCGAATAACTAAATCAAGAAAAAAAAGGGGCGAAGGAATTTTTTTAAATGAAAATGAACCTGAGCTTATGTAATCTGGGGCATTCAATTAAACTTTTAAATGCGAAATCAAGGTTTTGATACTGGCTTGCGTGAGGTTTGTAATTGCGGTGACTCGGATCCTGGTTTTAGTGAAGCATGAATGTCAGGTCACTTAGATTCTCTCCACCCCCTTTAATTGAATATATAAATAGAGATAGCACTCCCCTCCTCCATTCAATGGAAAGTTAGAAAGTCACACATGGATGCAATCAACCACAGGTTAAAGAATCGGTCGTTCAGGAATCTGATTATGTCATTAAAACAACTGAAATCAATCAGGAAAATAAAGCAGGGATCAGCACCCCAAAAATTACTGAGGCACACACCTGAGCACAGCAGGAAGGTGGCTACAGGCGCTGAGGTAGAAGTAATTTCGTTGAGGACAACTGTCCACGCAGAGGGGCGTCGTCAGTCTAGTCCTAAATTATTGACAGAGTCCAAACCTCCTTGGCACAATTTCTAACTTATCAGGGTATTCATTTGTGAGGTGGTTGAGGTCATATCCATAGCCCTAGCTAGTTGCCAATATTATACGAGCTCGCAGCCCAATTAGTTGGGAAAAAAGGAATCAAGTGCCTGACAAAGAGATCTGTCGTATTAAGAGCTTACACACCCAGACCGAAAGGAATTATTTATTCCTCAAATAGACCATGAAATGGGATCACAATAAAGAAACTTCGTTGATGATGACCAACCCGTTGGTCAGTTTCTAAATACCCTCTTTATTATCTCTATATTTGAGCCCACTAGGAGGGCTGAAATGAACAAGATCCCCAATGATGCAAGACTATCAGCACTGCATCATAAATTACATATGGAAATCATGTTTTTCATTGAATTGTGGTGAATTCCAAGATATTGATCAATTAATACTCAATGATGTTTCTGAACAGAGACGATCCCAGTTCCTTTCCATTTCCATCATCTCGATCCTTTGTAAGCCTTGGAAATACTAATCATAATCACTAGCATGCATTATCGGAATTAGATCACCACCTGGTATAAACAATCTTGATAATATATCACAAATAATCCACCTTCGTTTCCTGGATAAGAAACAAGAATGATTCCCTTTTTCCAGTCAGAGGATGGCGTTGGTTGCTTGTCCTGAAAGCTTCTGGAATGCAATGGGAAGGACAACAGGTCATCACGCTCTCCCAATCCAAGCATACACATGAGGATGAAAGAATATTCGAGTGCAAGGAGACACATGACACCATCCTGTCGGTGGCCAAGCTTCAGTACTCGTCTCCTAAACTTAAATTTAAGATCAAAAATTCACAGTCAAGGATTCCAATATTTCTAACCTTCTCCTGTAATTAACACTTTGGAGATCAGCCCAGTAGCTATTATTTTTCTTGCTATGGCCTTTACTACTCGGACTTGGTTATCTTCTTGGTCTAGCTTCTTCTTCAACAACTTTTGTTCTGTCTGGGAAAAATCTAGGATCCCTTCAAGGGCAGAACGAAGGGAACAGTCCAGAAGTAATATTTTGACACAGGCATGCAAGATTCTGAGGGGAAAATGAACCCAAAAACGTTGAGGTCCTAGGCGCCAAGAGGGTATGAATAAAATGAGCAAGGAGGGAGGTTTGCGAATAGGGTAGGGCACGAACAACAGTCTCCAAGAAAGCAAGCAAAGATGTAGAAAGAAAAATCAGTGGGTCCTCAAGAATGTCTTACTGGTCAAAGGAGGCTTCCTAAAGGGTAGCTATTGTACAAATCTAAATCTTGGCCGGGCAAAATTCCTCACCAAGAACTATTAGATATTATTGGAATCGAAGGTAGGAATATAAATTCAAACGATACTAAAAACTGACTTAAAAATTTAAGTGCCATATAATTACAACGGAATTAGATTCTTAATTCATATTGTAGCTGAAATTTAATTCTAAATCATATTTGCAACAGAACAATATCTAAGCGGGAATCAAATTCAACTTAATTATAATTTACCATCTACTATCCCAGAATTCAATACAATATTTGTCAATATCTATATTTATACATAGAAAATCTAATAACTTGTACAAATGTAAACTACATCTACGTATCGTAACCAAAGACGAAGAGTAAGAAGTCGTTGTCTCGCACTTGCACTCCGTTCAGCTCCTGTTTGCTAACCGGTGAGACCTCACCAGCACCTCCCAGCGAATGCTAGGGGTACTCTTCTTCCCCCTGAGCCCCCCTAGCCACAAAGAGTCCACGCACACAAACTAGAGAAAGCTAGCTCCCATCTCACCTCGCAAGGTCGAGCTACCACTCGTTATCCAAGCTGGTTGTCCCAACTCCCACAAGAAAAATCAGTCAAGAGTAAAATCCGGCAGCATAACCTTATGCATACCAGACGTGATCCATTATCCTCCTTCGCCATCCCTTTTATAGAGTTTTCTTAGTGACTTGTTGCCAAAACCCACATTAAATTATTTTTATTAAAAATTAATTAGGAAAAACCTCCCCTGTACAAATGTCACTCGATCCCTTAGTTGCACCAGAAAATCATTTAATTATTTAATTTAAATGGCCAATTTCCCTCACCCACCTAAAAGCATTCCTAAAGACGCTCCTCAATGTCCCTTTATTCCCTTATATTCATTTTAATGACTAACGTCTTTCTTAAATCTTAGTTGAGTTCTAAATTAGAAAGTTATTTAGACTAGATTCCCTACTATGTTCCACATTCCTTGAGTTAAATTTTCCCCTTTTTGGTCTAAGTTCTTAATTTAGCAGGTTTTGTACTTAGCCAACAATTAATCTTTTAAATAATTTAATCCTTCAAAATAAAAATAAAATTGTTTTTAAATTTAAATTTTCATCCTCGTTTTCTTCACCCCCCCTTTATTATTTTCTTAATTAAACTTTAGTTCTCCAGACCTATTTAGACTTAGGATTTAAATTCTTTATGCTCAGCAGAATTGTTTTTAAGGGATAAATTAGAATTATTAATCTTTACTTATGCAATCATTCATTTTAAGGTTGATCAAGTCCTAAGGAGACATAGTTTTTTAGGTACTAGGTTCATTAACTTTCCGGTGTTAAAATCGCGATGTGCTCTTCAAGACGAACTAAGTGCTCCAAGGCTTCCACTCATCTGCATTCATGTTTAATTTACATGACGTGCCCTTTAAGACGCACTACGTGCTCCAAGGGTGTCACTCGTCTTTTGAGTGATTTTGGTAGACGTCAAACCCCTGGAGTCAATACTCCATTAGGTGACCTTGTGGGAGACTAAGGGCCTCTAAGGAATAAGGACCCTTCCTTATTGCGCACCCCTTAGAATCATCATGAGCAATTGTCACATTTTTCCCTCATGGCATCATGGATCTCTCAAACTAGGTAATCATTAACCTACAGTTTGAGCCATGGCGAGAGTGCTAGTAGGTTGTGGCAGGGTTGTTGCCACACCTCTCCCTCAATATCTTTGGTTGTCATGTGTGATCCCAAATGTAAGTTTGGTTAGCAAGCTATCGTCATCCTGCAACCATCAACGAAACATGTCAGTGATCAAAATAAACAACATAATATACTAGTCATATGTCACATATGCAATATCAAAAACACTCAAACCATAACAATCCACCCCCTAACTCGATCTGGAGTCCAAGGAGGTCCATCAATGCCATCGTCATCCTCAATCGATCCAGAGTCCTGCACACTCAGGAAAAACCATTCAATAGCACTTATCGATATAAATATAATAAAATAACATATCATCAGATCCACAACATCATCATAATCCATAATCGAAACATTTAATCATATAATGAACTGGATCACTTTCACGCAAGTGTCCTCAAAGAATAATTCCAATCAGGTGTGTGCAAGAGCGATATGTTACACTATCACACCATCCCATCGTCACACCATCATAGTCCATTATGTCACACTGTCACAATCCATGACCTCATTGACATCAATGACAATATATGCTCAACAACCTTCCCCCTTTGCCATTGATGGAAACTCTATTGTTGAGTTTCTCCCCCTGTCAGTGTGTTCCTCTATCATTCACTCCCCTTTGTTGTATGCACCTTGTTTCTCCTCTTTATCGTAGCTCTATTTTCTCCCCGAGCCTTTGACATCAATGACATAGGGATCTTCCCTAATGAATTCATACATTCTGAGAGTGACTTCCCCTATCTGAATGTTGTATTTCCTGCTGCTCAAAATCCTTTACTTCTCCCCCTGAGGCTAGACTAGTCTTTCAGCAACTTCCAACATGTCATGAAGTTTATACACCTAAATGAGGAGTGGGAAGGGCTCACAACTTCTCTCTGAGGTACTCAAAGGATTCTCTAGGTAATGGATTGGTAAATATATATGCAATCTTCTCTTTGGAAGGAACATATTCTAGTTTAACCACCTGATCCTAAACATGTTCTCTGAGAAAATGATACTTGATGGGGATATGCTTAGTTTTAGAGTGTTGAACAGGATTTTTATAGAGATTGATATCACTTTTGTTGTCGCACATGATAGAAACAGGTTGATCACAGGGAACTTGAATATCCTTAATATTGTTCTTTATCCACAACACTTGCGTACAACATGATGATGCATCTATATACTTTGCTTTAGTTGTAGAGAGGGAAATAGAAAATTGTTTCTTGTTAAGCTGAGATACTAAAAAACTACCAAGGAAGAATGTGCCTCCACTATTGTTTTTTCTACGAGAACAAGGTCTATGTTTTTTGGATGAAAATAATAATCTAATAAGAAGTGGGGGTGAAGAAAATGGGGATTAGCAAGGTCTGTGTTTTTTTTCTAATCCCCAATTTATGGACTATGGATACCATATTCCATAATCACTAGTGCCTTACAAATACCTAAATATTATTTTGACTACAAGAAAATGAGTTTCCTTGGGATTGGACTGAAACCTACCTACCAAACCAACAGCTTGCATGATGTCAGGCCTTGAAGCTGTGATATAAAGTAAATTTCCTATCATGGACCTATACATGGTTTTATCTACTTCTGAAGCATCATCGTCCTTGTTGATTTTTCAACTAGTAGTCATGGGAGTACTTACTGGTGCGTAGTTTTCCATGCCAAACTTGTTCAAAATTTCCTTGAGATATTTACTTTGGGAAATAAAAATGCATTTGTCTTATTGATGAATCTGTAAGCAAAGAAAGAAGGATATTTATCCTAACATGGTAATCTCAAACTCTTGTTGCATTGCAGCTGCAAACTTATTAATCATTAATTCAATATTACTGACAAAAATAATATCATAAACATATACCACAATAATTAACATATCATTACCTTTATCCTTGATGTATAATTCATTATCATCATCTCCCTTTTGTAATCCTTGATAGTTCAAATACTTGTCGATTCTGTAATACCAAACTCTTGGAGCCTGTTTTTTCCCATACATACCTTTCTTTAGTTGGCAGACATAATAATTTTTTTCAGTTAGTAGAAAACCTTCAAGTTTCTCCACATAAACTTCTTCCTCAATATCACCATTTAAAAATGTCGATTTGGCATCCATCTGGTAAACTTTGAAATTTTTGTAGCATGTAAAAGCCAAAAACATTTTGATAGCTTGAATTCTTGCAACAGGAGAAAAAGTTTATTCAAAGTCCACTCCTTCAAATTGAGAATACCCTTTGCATACTAATCTGACCTTTTTTCAGAGTATCTTCCCATCTTCATTTAGCTTGTTTCTATATAACCATTTAGTTCCAATTACACTCTTGTCATTTGGTCTTGGAACAAGATCCCAAGTCTTATTTTTTTCTATTTAGTCCAGTTCTTCATTCATGGCTTTGACCCAGTAAATATACTGTATTGCTTGCACAAAGTTTTTGGGTTCAATAATGGATAGCAGTGTAAAAATTGCAGAGGCGGGTGTATCTAAAAGTTTCCTTCTGGTTTGTATGCCTAATTCCTTATTTCCAAGAATCTGACTTTTTGGATGGTGTTTTTTAACATACCTTGATGGGGTCTTTGATTGTGATGTTTTCATTCTCTCTCTTTCTTCTGAATCCTCTTGTTCATATCACTACTACATATTCAAAAATTGTCGACGAACTATTTCTGACAGTACGGACAAAATTAGTCGTACTGTCGAAAAATACAAGATAAATATTTCTATTTTTTCAATCCCACCCAAATTTTTCAGACTTGAGATGAAAACAGATGTTTGTCTCACTTGCAATGTCTAGGACAAGGTGTATGTATTATGATGAACCTCTATATTCATCTAAATACCGAAGATATTATTGCTAATCGTTCCTCTCTTCAAACAGCCACCCACTGTTTGACGAAGTCAACATTGACTTGGCCAACTGTCATCGGAATTTAGACGAACAAAAAATCACAAATATGTTGCATTTAAAAGATGTTGCGACAGTTTTTATATAATAATGATGGTTCAGAAAGGGTATAAGGTGTTCTTGTAAAGCGAAAAGAAGATTTATTTTATATGTCAATTGCATTAGAAAAATATAATAGATATTCTATTACACCACTCAATTTTATAAGATAATCATCACTGTGTTTTTGTGGGGAAGAATGTCAGAAAATATAAGAGGTAGGAAAAAAAGTAAAGAGGGTGAAAAGGGTGACGATAAATGTTATTTCCCTTGCAAAAGATGTTGTACTTCACGTACCATAAGAATTTTAATAGAAACAACTGAAATACATTCTAGGAGATATGGGCACATTGACAAGGGATCAAATAAATATCATTCCATGGTAATTAGCTATATATTCATTATCTGTATTTATATTGATTGTATTTATAAAATTTATATTGTTTTAATATTTACTATACAAACTAATTTTGCATGATTGTTTGTAATTATAAAGTTAGAATTGCCCTCTAATTTTATGTAGAATGCACCAAGTAGTAGTAGAAATGATGTTGTACAAGCTGAGGAACATGAAGGGAACAATGAAGGTCAAATTAATGATACCATGGAAGGAGATGAAAATAATAACACAGTTCAAGATGATGGGACAAATAAAATGATCCAAGACCTTTTTGCTTAGTCGAATGAGGATCGGGAAAGTGATGGTATTTATGATGAACCTTGGATAGAAAAGGAAAATAAATGACTTTATAAAGGCTCAAGAGAAAATTTTATCTCTTCTACATTGTTGTTGGTGAACTTAAAGGTTATGAATCATTTGTTGAACACTTGTATGACACAGATCCTAAGGTATGTAATATGTTTCATCACGTATACATAAAGGTTGATTTTTTTCTCTTTTTTAGTGTTAATTAATGTGTAAAATAAGAATGCAATATTTACAATTAATATTCTTTACATTAACTAGTTTTTTTTATGTTATAGATTGTTAGGTGAACTTTTGTTACCGTCATCAAATATTTTACCTCCCACATATCGAGATTTACATGCCATTATGAAAGAAATTAAAATGGAGTATCAAACTATATATGCATGTCCTAATGATCATATTATATATTATGGACAACATGCGTCGAAAACAGAATGTCTGCAATGTTGTGTCAGTAGATATTGAATCGATCAAGTAATAAAAAGGGTGGCTCAAAAGGTTCTTCTTCATATTCCCATAATTCCATGTTTGCAATGATTGTTCAGGTGTGAAAGCATAGCACAATTTATGGATTACCATGCATGGAATATAAGTGTATATTGTGTTCTTCGAATGCCTACAGATGGTTATGCATTTAGGAAAATTGAGGGAAAATGGGCAGAATTTAAAGATGAACCTCGTAATGTTAGGCTTTCATTGGCAGTTGATGGTGTTAATCCATTCAGAGAGATTAGGTCTATTTACTCAGTGTGTCCTATATTTTTTATCAACAATAACATTCATCCTTGGATGTCAATAAAGAGGGAGCACATAAGGTTGACAATGATTGTTCCAGGTATTTTTTTACATTAATTTTTCCAAGGTAACATTTTCATTTGTTTCGTTTTTTGCATAATATTTTTTTTTTATTTACTTACTTATATATACATATCATGGTAGTAATTATGTGTAATTTCAAACAATTAGGTAAGTACCAAGTTAAATATATGAATGTATATATTGAGCCTCTTATCGACGAGCTACTAAAGTTATGGGTCAGCATCACTATGTATGACATCTGTAAACCAATCGGGGAGAAGAAATTTCAATTCCATAGAATACTTGTATGGAAAATTCATGATGCCCCGAGACTAACACATTTTTGTGGTATGTAACATTTTGTTTCACTTTAATACTATATAATTGTTTAAATATACCATGCATGTTTTTTAAATAATCCCATCATATAATTGACATTAATCCATCTGTTGCAAGGCTTCAAACAAAGGGTGAATTTTCATGTCCAATTTGTGGTCCTAAGATGAAGTATCGTCATTCAAAAAATTTAGGAAAGATGGTGTTTGAGGAGTATAGGAACTTCCTCCCTAATAACCATAGGTATTGTACTACTAAAAAACATATTTTCAATGGGAAAGAAGTGACTGGATTAAAATCACGAAGAATGGCACCTCACCTATGGAGGTTGGAATATAACAGAAATCGTCAAGATACGCAATTTATTTATGTATCGTATATGTAATGTTTTGAATTTTTATTTTAATTATCAAATTTATTTTACCTTATTTGATAATTATTGTTGTGATTTCTTTTATGCTTCATCAAGGCTTCCATCGTGAAGGTGTTAATAATGGGTTTCCACAAGGAATGAAATGTTATCCCGCTCAATTCATGAGGTTTCCCTACTATGAGGAGCTAAAAATAGCTCATTTGTTTGATACAATGCATATCGAGAAGAATGTGATAGAAACGTTATGGCAAATCATAGATGGTAGGAGGGATAAAGAAAAAATTGTCAAAATTTGTACTGTCATTCAGGAATCCAATCATGCAATTCAAGTGTGATCCAATCAAATAGTGATGGAGACCGAAATAACCTTCCATGGTTATTAACATAGCAACAAAGCAATGATGTAAAAGAGGTCATTCAAAGAATTAAATTTCCCATGGGTTTTTATTCAAACATAAATAATATCTTAATGAAGAAAGGTGAATTTGGTGAGGTAAAAACACATGATTGGCATACCTTCATTAAGGTAATAATTTTGGTATACATATTTATATATTGGTCGTATACATCTTTTAATATTTATTTTTTTTGTCTACTTTAGAAACAAATAACAATTCATTTTTATTGTTACAATATGTTCTACCTCTATCTCTCCCAAACGACTTTGACAACATCATCAAACGAGTTATATATGATCTTTAAAAATACATGAGGTAAGTAGTTGTGATTTATATGAAAAATGTTTTTTCAATTTTTTGTTGTACTTAATGACATAAGTTTTACTTGTAATGTAATATATATTATGTTTTGTTGAAACATGTTATTTTCTTGCGTCATGATTTGTAGATGGTTTTCATTTAAAGAAATCCATCAAGATGATATAAAGTATTGGAAGAGAGAAATTCCTCGGCTAATGTGTGAAATTAAAAAGTATCTACCTCCAGCATTTTTCAATGCAAAAGAACACTACCTCATACACCAAGTTGAAGAGATTGAAATGTGTGTACCAGTACACATAAGGTCAATGTGGATGGTGGAGAGGCACTTGAAATCATTGAAGTCTTTGGTTAGACAAAGAGCACATCCTGAGGGTTCTATGGTGGAGGGATATATGGTATATCAATCCATGGTGTATATTAGTCAGTATCTTCCTAAATTAGCAGTGCCAACTATACTTGTAGTGGATCTCGTTTGGGATGTAAACTCCATCAAAAAAATCGAAGAGGAGCACCTGTTGATAAAAGGTAGAATGAAGAAAGTGAGAGGTAATTAAAGTGTGGAGATTTATAATACATATAAATTTTCATTTTTTTTTATATGATTATACTCATTTAATATTTATTCTTTCGACAATTATTAATATTTAACATGGTTATAACTAATATTTAATATTGGTGAATTCCCCGGATGGGGTGCCACGCGGAACAGTGTCGGGAGGGGCCATAAATGGTGGCCATCGGCTCCCATCTCCTCACCATAAATGAATGGGAGCGCACCCAGGCAGAGGACGTCAAACGATGAGGCTCCTCGCTCGAGCGAGCAGTACAGGAGAACAACGCATTAATACCTCAGCCTTAATGGCCATAACTATCACCTTCGACCTTATTCACTGCTTAGGAGGATTCCTAATGCATTTGAGGTTTGCAGAGCCGAAGGCTGAACCTTCGAAGCACAGGGATAGAGATTGGTTTCTAAGCATGCCACGAGCTAGGGGACGGCCTCGCAGAGGCGCGGCATGGTACGCAGCTGATTCACAGTGGAAGCGACAGAAGAACTTTGAAAAAGCTTTGGCTCTCGCCAGCAGAAGGAAAACACGGAAGTCCAAGAGATTGGGAACACCTCCCATGGCATATGTTGAGGAGATTGAGCCGGGCAAATCCATCCAGAGATACAACGAGAGCCTCCTATTCACGGTCCCGGACAATTGGAATCCCCCCGCTTGTTTCAGGAAGCATGTATTAACCCCTGCTCCATGCACAGTGCACAGTCCCAGGGATGCTCCAGTTGAGGAGTTCACAACATGCATCGTGGAGGAAGAATTTCTGAAAGGAATGGAAGAAAACACAAAGGAATTCACGACCGGTGAACCTCTAGAGGTGGTCAAGCAGCGAAATAGGTAGATAGAGTCCCTGGGTGGAAATGCAAAGGAACGAAAGGATGTGGCTAACCAGCCACCATTCCTTCATCCGGAGCACCTTGAATTAATCTTTGACATTCGCAGCATGGTGGACGACCAGATATTCAAGGCCATCCGCATAAATCAACGCCTCGATATGATCTACGCGACCTACTCCAGTGCATCCCCAAGATGCCAATTCCCTACCTACGCGTAGGTCTACACAATTCCAGTCAAGCGAGAAAAGAATAGAGACGAGGATAAGGACACCGTCTAATAGGTTTTTTACATGCTCACAGTTAGAAACTCTTTTCTTTTGTTGCATACCAGCGATATAGCACAGTTAGCTTGTATTATTGTTATTATTAGCATAGTAACGAAAAGACTTGGTATAAAAGTGGCCATGCATCCTAGTTTCCTTCGGGCAGGATGGCAGCCTGGAACTATGAGTTTGAAAAGCAACATGGCTCGGCCAGCTGTCTCGGTTTCCTCTATAGGCGGGACAGCTGGCATCTTAACAGAACTATGTAATTTTGCAATGTTAATATAATAGGACCTACCTTTTTTACTTAAAAAAAAAATTATTTAATATTGGTGAATTATTATTTTTTTATTCAGTTGCTCAAGATTGGGATGCACCACATCTATACATCGCAAACAATATTGATTGGATGAAGGTATGGATTGAAAGATGTAAACAACATCATGGTGGTAGGTTATCATGGCAACAACTGTTTGAATTGGTTAGAGAAGCTTGTCGTAATGGAGATGCCAATGTTACACAAAGGGAAATTTATTTAGCATATCGTTTGAAAGATGGACAGGCAAACAAATTCACCCATTTTATTCAGTTATTTTATATTATATTAATGTGACTACAGGTGTTTTTTTTTCAGATACTTTCCAAGTTATATAAATAAAATTTTTAATTGATAATGCATATTTTACATGTCTGGCATATTGCAGTTGAAACACCACAAGGCTATGTGGTGCAATGGTCGTAAATTTTGCATCAAACAGTTGGATGAAACTAGGAAAACTTTTGATAGTGGGATAACTATAGTATTCCATGTCACTAATGTTTCCTCTAGGAGTGAAAGACATCCATGGGAATCTGAAAATAGATGTATTTGGATGATATACTTGAGTGTGACTTTAATTCCTTCAAATTAGTTTTGTTCGATGTCAAATGGTATAGGTTATGAATTCGTGAACGTGATGAGGAAATAATTTTTATTCAACATGCCAATGGATTTTTGATGATTAAAAAAACAATGTTTGAAAGAGGACATGATCGCTATGTTTTTCCTAGCCAATGTGAATAGGTCTTTTACTCAAAGGTTCCATGTGAGAGTGATTGATCATTTGTTGTTATATGTGATCCAAGAGGAAGGCCAGTAAAGTATATTGTAGAGGAAGAAGATGATATTGAAGAAGAAGATGATGCAATGGAGACAGAGCAGGAAGATGGGTCAACAGACGAAGAAGACACAGAAGATTTAGTTCTTGATGATGATGTCGATGAAGATATGCTCAAAAATTACATTGATGATGATGATGATATCTTCAATCCTTTCAACATTGTTTCTTAACCATATGGTGATATAGATGTCAAGTTGGATGAAGAAGAATATACAGAAGAAGGATGATTACTTATGTGGGTTAAAAAATTTACTTATGCGGGTTATTTACATGTTTTTAATTTTTATGCCATTTTTTTATATCATATGTGACATGTTGTTTATTATGTAAAACATGAAAATAGTGGCCATAGAGTACGTGCTAAACTAAAATTATCATTTATAAACACATAATTTAGTTTACCTTAATTAATTTTTGTTTTGGTAGTTTCTATGCATGATTACTATGTTGCTTTCGATTATTTTATATTTTATAGATTAGGTATTGGGGAATTGAGAGCGATGTGAGGGGGAGGGGAGGAGCCATATCAACTTCCACCTTCATGTGGTTGGCCTTGTTCAGTAGAGAATAAATTATTCTCGAAACCAAGAGAAGCTCATCCATATTTATACCATCATCTTAAATGTCATATGTTGTCATAGTATTGCAGCAACAAAGTTTCAATGAACATCTTCATCATTGCTATAGAATATTCTTCGAAATTGTTCAAAAACATGGGACTTTGTCCCATGATTTTGGTGGCAAGAAGAACGTGATAGATGATATTTCGCATTTAAATAATAATTTCATACTAATATTCTTTATGGAGCAAAAAAGTACTTAGATGAGAGCAAAAAACAAAGACAAGAAATAATTGATGACGCTTGTGCAATTCATCAAGTACTTTTTTATCGATGTTATTGCATTTCCTTGTAGTATGAGATGTGGGAACATTCATCTTGAAGGAATTTTAAAAGAAACAGCTAAAATGCATTGTACTAGGACTGGACATTGGCAATAGTGACCTATGAATGGGGCCAACATTGAAATATTTTCAAATTATTTTTTTATGTATTTAAATTGACATGGATATATTTTCCGCATTCCTTGAAGATATGGGAGGGTTTCTAGACTCAAATATGACTCACACACCCAATCTATATATCCGATCTCAACCTCATTTTGTTTGAACTTTCTCGGATTAATGTCATGCATGGAACTCCCAACATACCCATCGTCATGGTCATGGTATTTATATTCATCACCTATTTCATTCAAAACCAACATCATGCCAATTAGGCCCATGAGTTTGGTGGAAAGAAGAAGGTGCTAGATGATATTTTGTATTTAAATAATTATTTTGTACTTACAATTATATTCTTTATGGAGAAAAAAGTACTTAGGTGAGAGCAAAAAAAAGGACAAGAAATAACTGATGAAGCTTGTGCAAATTATCAAGTATTGTTTTATTGATGTTATTGCATGTCCTTGTAGTACTAGATGTGGGAACGTGTGTCTAGAACAAATTTTAAAATAAATATCTAAAATACATTATATTAGGACTGCACATGGGCAACAGTGACTTGTGAATTGGGCCAATGTTGAATTTTTTTCAAATTATTTTTGTATGCACTGAAATTTGACATGGGTATACTATTTGCATGTCTTGATGATATGGTATGGTTTCCAGACTCAAATAGGACTCACACACCCACTCTATATATCTGATCTCATTCTCGTTTTGTTTGAACTTTCTCAGATTAATGTCATGCATGGAAATCCCAACATACCCATCGTCATGGTCGTGTTCTTTATATTCATCACCTATGTCGTTCAAAACCAGCATCATGCCAATTAGGACCATGATTTTGGTGGAAAGAAGAAGACACTAGATGATATTTCGTATTTAAATAATGATTTAGTACTTATAATTATATTCTTTATGGAGCAAGAAAGTACTTAGATGAGAGCAAAAAACAAAGACAAGAAATCACTGATGAAGCTTGTGCAATTTATCAAGTACTTATTTATCGACGTTATTGCATGCCCTTGCAATACTAGATGAAGGAATATGCATCTTAAAATAATTTTAAAATAAATAACTAAAAGACATTGTACTAGGATTGGACATCAGCTACAGTGACCTGTGAATGGGGCCAACGTTGAAATTTTTTCAAACTATTTTTGTATGCACTGAAATTTGACATGGATAGATTGCTCGCATGCATTGACGATATGGGAGGGTTTCCAAACTCAAATATGACTCGCACACCCACTCTATATATCGGATATCGTCCCCATTTCATTTGGACTTTCTCGAATTAATGTCATGCATGGAACTCCCAACATACGCATCACCATGATCATTCTCTTTATATCCATCGCCTATGTCATTCAAAACCATCATCATGCCAATTAGTCCCATGATTATGGTGGAAAGAAGAAATCGCTAGATGATATTTCATATTTAAATAATTATTTCGTACTTATAATTATATTCTTTATATATGGAGAAAAAAAGTACTTAGATGAGAGAAAAAAACAAAGACAAGAAATAATTGATGAAGCTTGTGAAATTTACCAAGTACTTGTTTATTGACTTTATTGCATGTCCTTGCAGTACTATATGCGGGAATGTGCATCTCAAACGAATTTTAAAAGAAACAACTAAAAGACATTGTATTAGGACTGGATATGGACAACAATGACCTATCAATGGGGCCAACATTGAAAATTTTTCAAACTATTTATGTATGCACTGAAATTTGACATGGATAGATTGTTTGCATGCCTTGATGATATGGGAGGGTTTCCAAAATCAAATATGACTCACACACCCACTTTATATATTCTATCGCATCCTCATTTCATTTGAACTTTATCGGATTAATTTCATGTATGGAATTCCCAGCATACCCATCGTCATGGTCGTGCTCTTTATATTCATCGCCTAGGCCATTCAAAACCAGCATCATGCAAATTAGGCCCATGAGTTTCGCGGCAATAAGAAGGCACTAGATGAGATTTTGTATTTAAATAATGATTTCGTACTTATAATTATATTCTTTATATATGGAGCAAAAAAGTACTTAGATGAGAAAAAAAACAAAGACAAGAAATAACTGATGAAGCTTGTGCAATTTATCAAGTACTTGTTTATCAATGTTATTGCATTCCCTTGCAGTACTAGATGCGGGAACGTGTGTCTCGAACGAATTTTAAAAGAAATAGCTAAAAGACATTGTACTAGGACTAGACATGGGCAACAGTGACCTGTGAATGGGGCCAACATTGAAATGTTTTCAAATTGTTTATGTATGCACTAAAATTTGACATGGATGGAATGTTTGCATGCCATGACGATATGGGAGGGTTTATAAACTCAAATATGACTCACATACCCATTATATATATCTTATCTCGCCCTCGTTTCATTTTAATTTTCTCGTATTAATGTCATGCATGGAACTCCCAACATGCCCATCGTCATGGTCATGCTCTTTATATTCATTGTGTATGTCGTTCAAAACCAACATCATGCCAATTAGGCCCATGCATTTGGTGGAAAGAAGAAGGTTCTAAATGATATTTCGTATTTAAATAATGATTTCATACTTATAATTATATTCTTTATGTATGGAGCAAAAAAGTACTTATATGAGAGAAAAAAAACAAAGACAAGAAATAACCGATGAAGCTTGTGAAATTTATCAAGTACTTGTTTATCGATGTTATTGCATGCCCTTGCAGTGCTAGATGCGGGAACGTGTGTCTCGAACAAATTTTAAAAGAAACATCTAAAAGACATTGTACATCCCCTAAAATCCATAATCCCACTTTAAGACTTTAACCCTGTATCCAAAATTCTATAATTCATAATTTGTAACCCCAATAGTGCCTACAACCCCTAAACCCCCTTATGGAATACAAAATTTAACATGTGTAACTTATAACTATTATACTCACTTATCCTATAGCATATAACACCAACCCACATAAACCCTTATACCTAACCCATATAACCCTTAACAAATACCCCATCTAAACCTTATCTTATAACTCCTAATACATTAAAACATTGCATGTATCACACCAACCTATGACACTTATCTATATCCCCTATGACCCCTAAGCATAATCTATTGTAAACAATAAACCATGTAACATTTAACCTCAAACATTATGAGAATCCCTTGCCTATATAACCCCTAAATTCCAACCAACATAACTCTTATAATTGGTAAGTTCAACATAAACCTTATAAACACTAACGCCTAACTCCTATAAACCTTAACATCACAACCATTAACTTGAATAACCCCTAACTCTTAAGAAATAAACCCTTAAACAATAATGCTTATAACCCATAGCATGTTTAACCTCTAATGATTAAAATCCCTACAACCCTTAACTCCTTACCTTAAACCCCATATAAAACCCATAACCTCTATGACCCATATCCATTTAACTCTATAATTTGAAATGCAACCCCTATAAACACTATTATTGTAATCCCTAACCTATAAAAACATTAATTCCTAACCTCTATAAACACTAATATTCTAGTCTCTAACTACTAAAATTCCAAATTGCGATGAACTCTAAACTGTTATGAACCATAACCCTATGACTTGTCATCCCTAACATATAATACCCTTGACTCATGTAATCCCTAATACATGTAAATCCTATAATCCCAAATTCAGGTACATGTAATATCTATAATTCATATATCCCTATCCTTATAACTTCTTATCAACATCATCCTTTAATTTTTTTATTTTTATTTTGATAGTAACGGTTAGAAGATTTTTGTATTAAAAACATTGGACATGCCACTGGGTTCGATACATTGATAAATATTTTCTTGTAAACGGGAAAACAAATGCATGAAGATCCTAACACAAGACAAAGTATGGGAACTAAAGCTATTTTAGCGAGCCATAACGGCTTCGCGTCATTACATCATTTCTATCTTGGAATTTTTTTTTCTTTTTCGACATTATCTGCCATTCAATGCTTTGGTCCTAAGAATGACTTTTCGTCGGGCCTAAGGGGTCTTCCTCGTTAGCTAGGTCTACCCAGCATGAGTTGCAGGGTTCTGGTTGGGTTGGCGACTTGGGAGTGGCTTCTTCCAGAGCTTTCCCTTTAGAAAGGGCTTTGATTTTGGATTCAACTTCTGCTTCTTTTGCCAATCCGTGGGCCTTACTTTCAGAGTGCGGCTTCGTTGGAGCCCCCATCCACCAGGTGGGTCTTTGGCTCTTGGACGACCTTTTTTTCCTGGGTAGTTTTTCACAATTGCGGGCTATGTGCCCCGTTTCGAAGTAGTTCCTACACCTGAAATTGATATTCTCATAGTCGAGTTTTTGGTTCCTTGAGTAATCCTTGCCTTGAATAATTATTTCAACTGGGAAAGATTTGGTGAAATCCATTTCTACATAGATTCGAGCAAAGGTGGAGAGAGCTCGCTTGGAATTCGGGCTTCTGTAGAGGAACTTTCTGAGGCCATTTCCAATAGATTGAAGCGACTCATCACCCCATAAATGCAGGGGCAAGTATGGAAGTCTCAGCCAAACTGGAGCTGAAGAGATAAATTTTGTGGAAGGGTCGAAGGCAGGGGTCCATAGTTGCATGGACAGGCCTGCTCTACCCCAGAACCACGGCCCGAAGTTAAACACCTTGTCTCTATCACTTGCAGATTTGAAAACTACCAAAAAAAACCCCTTTGCACAGGGGCAGGTAATGACTTCTCCATCTAAAAGCAAGTACCAGACGAAAGAGATCTAGGAGAAGAGATCCGGAAGATTGGGCCAAAATCCATTAAACCTACAAACCAAAGTGTGCTTGTTGTAATGTCGAGCATGAGTTAGGGCTTCCTGCAGCATTTGAATGGAGAATGTCAGAGATTCAAGAACTGTTGCATGCAGCCCAGAAGGGAGACCCTGATGAGAGGTGACCTCAGGGGCCGCTACATGCAGACCGGAGGGATTTCCCTGGTGTGAAGCCACCTCTTTGAAGGAGGGGGCCAAAACCGAAGGGACAAGTCCTGAAGTTGTTTCCGAAGAAGAACCAGAGGGAGCGCATCCTTGAAGGGGAGAGAGCGGCCTGGAAGAGGGAGCCGAGGCCAAAGGAGGAAGGCCAACAACCGTCACCGCAACAGCACCAGAAGGGGCACCTCCGTGTCGAGAAGAAGGTGAGGGGGAAGCTGCCATTGGTTCCCGGGGACTGACTCTGAAACAGCAGAGCCGGCAGGGAGATTTGCGGCAGCTTCGATGGAGGAAGGTGGAGGGCAGGAGGGCCACAGGGCCAATGGCCTGTAGAAAAACCAGGAGTGTTTGGGGATCGCTTGATTCACAAGGAGAAAAAACATCATCCTATAATTACTATCACCATCATTCTTTAATTACTAACCCTTAATTCTTACAATTTCTAAACCCTTGGTTGTAATAACACTTAACCTCAAAAATATATAATGCAAAATATGTAACCCCAATAATACCTACTGTTGGAAGATTGGTTGTTGTCATTGATGTCAACCCTAGTCATGGTTTTTGGACTGCAAGATTGATGAAGGTATTTGGACATGAAGGAAAATGCATGTGCAGATACAACACCCATGGATGGATAGTATACATCATGTTTTTTCCGGTGGTATGTGGCACGTCATGTGGATCCTCATGGTTCAGGGGAAATGATTTTTTGAAGATGACAAAGTGAATTGTACATGTAGGCCCTGAAGATAATTACAGAAAATAATTACAAAATAAGAAATTGTCAGGTTGGCCCTAATGTTAAAAGGAAGTGACATAAATGGTATAAATAATCATCATTATACATTCATTTGATATAAGTCAAATTTTAGAGGGAAGAAGAAGTAAAATAAGGTCGGAATTCAAGGGAGGATGAAGTCTTTTGGTGATGTGTTCTAAGGTATGTTATTTTCAGGTCATCTTACCATTTTTGCTGTAACTTTTTTTCTAGAACGATTCAGATGGTGAAATCGCTATGGTATTGAGAAGACATATCAAAGTACTGTAAATTATAACCTTGTACAATGTCTACTATAAACAGATATTCATAAAAGAATAGAAAAGATACAATGGCAAATGCAAACATTACACAGAGATTTTTCACCTGGAAACCCAAACCGGGAAAACCAGCATATATTATATTCATACACTCGTTACATTGTTTACAATACAATATACATATAGGAGCTAGCGGCATCCAAAACCCTAACCCAATGACCTAGATTAGTCCAAAACCCTAATTCCTTAACCAGAAATAGAAAACCATCGACAAAAAACCATGTGCCGAAAAACCACCTAAATATCATGTGGTCTTGGAAATATGTCGTCCCGGTAATATGTCATCCCGAAAATATGTCGTCCCGGTGAAAAAAAAAAAATTGGGGGCACTGCCCCCGAACCCCTACACCCCCCTGCACGCTCGGCGCAGACGCTCAGACACTACTACTCGTGCAAAGAATATAACACATACCCAACATTCTCCCACTTGTTGTTTTCTTTGAACACAGGGGGTTACAAGGTTACATAGTCAACAATCCAGGGCAGCAATGCCCATGGATCCTCTACACCAAGAGAACTTCTCAGTGCTCACAGATTTTGTTAATGAATCTGCAACAT
>JZKD02S1508293.1:406020-424091 GCA_000966675.3 Picea glauca
TTATGGTGTATTGGTGTAGCTCTTATACTATTGTTCATTGCTCATTGGATATAGTTGAATGGTTTAAGTATAATTTGAAAAAGGTTTTAAATTGTACTTGATACTGATTCACCCCACTCTCAGTATCAACACCTACAACCCATAAACCCCCCTAAGGAATATAACATTTAACATGTATAATTCCTAACCATTATATCCACTTACCCTAAAACTACTAATAACTACAATTCCCAAGCCACATATCCCTTATAAAATCTAACCTATAACATATAACATTGAACCCTTAACCCTCGTAACCCTTTATACCTAACCCCTATAACCCTTAACAAATAACCCATATAAACCTTATGTTATAACTCCTAATACCTTAAAAAATTAATTTGTATCACTCCTAACCTATGACACTTATATAAATCCCGTATGACCCCTCACCATCATCCCTTATAACCTCTAAACCATTTAAGCCTCAACCTCAATGATAATCCCTAACCCATATAACGTCTCATATAATGCCTAGACCCCAACCTACATAGCTCTTACAATTGTTATGTTCAACATAAACCTTACAACCATCAACACCTAACTCCTATAAACCTTAATGCTATATCTCTTTTAAACTAATCCATATGAAATATTAACCCTGTATCTCTATATCTCTATATTATTGACCCACGATTTCTCCCTCAGGTCTCCATCTTGTGAAAAGGAAAACTAGTGGCCATTATTAGGATTCCTCCTAGAATATGACTTGTTCATGGGATTATGAATGTTACTTGGGACAAATGATGCATCTCCTTTTAGGACCCCCTTGTATTTCATCACCTTGGGTGTGGGATTCTCTATGAGATCATTATAACTAGTCTTTTTCATACCTTCACTTGAGTTGCACCCTCGGCGGATTTCATTACCCATGATGGAGGCTCATTTGGAAGGCCCAATGATCACTCAAAATTTGTTTCTTGTTTGGACCATATGAAAATTACACAAAAATTATTTTATAGAGTGTTATCAAATGAACAATAAATTTCCTAACTTAGTGTCTTGACACATGTGCCTTTGTTATAGCTAGGACCCCTTCTTGGGCACTCTACAAAAAAATCCTAGGAACTAGCACATGTTTACTTGGTACTTAGAACATATATTCATTTCTTATTATATCACAAAAAATTGTAACACTATATCCCTTCATCCATATTACCATCCCTAACTCCTAACCTTTATAATAACCATTATAATTCTTGATATGTGTAAACCCTATCTTCACTAAAACCTAATTATTATAAACCCGACTATAAATTTTAATGTTTAACCTCTATTCCCATTATATTCACTTACTCCAAACCACTATAGTCACTTACCCCAAAACCACTGATCACATTAATTTCCAACCCCTATAGACCTTGGGACATATATTTTAAAACTATAAGATATTACACCAAACTCTTCACCCTCATAACCCATTATACCTTACCCATATAACCCTTAACGCATAACACATCTAAACGTTATCATATAAATCCCAATACCTTAGAACATTAACTCCCATCACTCCTAACCTATGACATTTCTCTATATCTGTTAAGTACCTGAATATATCTACAAATATAATCACCACAAATGATGAATACACAATATATCCAAAGGACAATATAGAAGAAATCACACTTTATTATATCAAAACCCTTGAGGTAGGGCAACATCATACAATGGATCCTATTATGGAAGGGATTCTCTCATGTTCACTTGCTTCTTCGAGGGGGCATCCTCTTATTGACCTACTGCTCCAAATACAATAATTATCTTCATGTCCCATTACATCACTTGAACCCATTTATATAGTGTTACCATCACCTAAGAACATTCTAGAGGATGAATCTTCTAGAAGTAGAACCTTCTAAGAAGTCCTCTTACATGTATTATATCTAATTACCATAGTGGGCATTATTTAATAATATAGTGGACCTAGTCCACCTTACATTAAATGGCCTACACTATTATTACTATGAGCCCTTTGAGGCACCCCACTACCTCTCTAGCTACCTTACATTCCATCCCCCTTATGAAAGCGGTGTCCTCAACGCTTGATGTACAACCATATACCAGGGTCTCATGGATAAGTGTGGACCATAGTGTTGAAGTAGACTAGAGAACCAAGGTTCCATTGAGAAATGGAAGCCACCATGCTGAAGTATTCCAACCACCATTGTAAACCAGAGTCTCATGTCCAATTGTTCATCTGAACCCCACATGGAAGATATCGGCACCCAATAACCAACTGAAAATGATGCTCTCAATACTGACACCTATCATGTGAATCCAAATAAGAATATTCATCCACATAGTGGGAGATGATAAAAGATGAATCTGGAAGGAACAATACCATTGTAAAATATGCAGGTTGGAAACTGGTAACTAGCTCCTAAGGTGGGGCATTGTTGTTCTCTACAAAAGGTGGAGTAAAATCATCAAATAAAATATGGAAGTGGTTGTCATCCCATAAATGACAATTATCCATATACCAATCATCACAATCAGCCTTGAGATCATACCAAGTATATATTTTTTTATTATATTCATCCCTGATGTCCACCATAACAAACCTCTTGTGCATGTTATCCAATGAATCTTGAATACTACAAAAACTATCATTGAGACCCTCAGTGAGGCCATCTACAAAGACATCCAATTTGTCATACAATTGGGATTTGAATGTTTCAGTAATTTGTAGAATTTCTTTGAGGGTTTGAGAGTAAATATTCATCTAAGCACCCTATGAACTCTTTGGTCCCACAACCATCACGGTTTTTTCTGGAAAAAACCCGAAAAACTGTTGAATTTAAAATGCTCATAACTTGACTTCCCGAACTCTGTTTCGCCTGATTTTTTTTTTGAAATTGGGTGAAATTGTGAGAGGAAATCAGATATGTAATTTTTTTGGGAAAATTCAGCCTCCAGATACTACATAAATAAATAAATAAATAAATAATGCGTCGTCGTCCGTGGAAAAAATCCTGAAAATTTGCAGATTTTAAAACTTCAATATCTTGACTTCCCAGACTCTGTTTCGGACGATTTTTTTTTCAAATTGAGTTTTTTTCTGAGAGGAAATCATATATATAACATTTTTTTGCAATTTTTTCACATAAATATACCAAAATATTATGGAATGTCGTGGCCCCCTTTTTTCTTCTCCTAAAAACAAATCTGCAAAAATAAAAAATATTTGCCCACAATGTCTGCCAAGGAAAGTTCTCTGATACCAATTGTTAAGTACTTGAATATATATACAAATATAATCACCAAAAATGTTGAATACACAATATATCCAAAGGACAATATAGAATAAATCACACTTTATTATATCAAAACCCTTGAGGTAGGGCAACACCATACAATGGATCCTATTATGGAAGGGATCCTCTCCTGTTCACTTGCCTCTTCGAGGGGGAATCCTCCAATTGAGATATTTCTCCAAATATAATAATTCTCTTCATATCCCATTACATTGCTTGAACCCCTTTATATAGTGCTACCATCACCTAAGAACATTCTAGAGGAGGAATCTTCTAGAAGTATAACCTTCTAAGAAGTTCTTTTACATTTATTATATCTAACTACCCATTTATTATATCTAACTACCATAGTGAGCCTTATTTAATAATATAGTGGACCTAGTCCACCTTACATTGAATGGCCTCCACTATTATCACTATGGGCCCTCTCGGCCCCCACACTACCTCTCTAGCGACCTTCCAATATCCCCTATGACCCCTAATCATAATCCATTATAACTCCCAAACGATGTAACCCTTAACCTCAAAAATTATGATAATCCCTAACCCCTATAACATGCTGACCCCAACCTACATAGCTCTTAAAATTTGCATGTTCAACATAAACCTCAAAACCACTAACACCTAACTCCATTAAACCTTAACATTGTATCTCTTTTAAATCAACCAATATGAAACCTTAACCCTATATCCCCTTATACCCCAAAAAAAATATTTTACAGTGTTGTCAAAATAACAATAAATTTCCTAAATCGGTGTCTTGACACATGTGCCTTTGTTATTGTTGGGATCCCTTAGTGGGAACTGTACAAAACCATCCTATAAACTAGCACATATTTTCTTAGTATTTGGAACATATATTCATTTCTTATCATATAATTCAAAAATGTAACATTATATCCCTTAATCCAAATTCCTATCCCTAACCCCTAACCTTTATAACCATTATAATTCCCAATCCATGTAAATCCTATCTTCACTAAACCTAATTCCTATAAATCCAACTATAGTTTTTAAATATTAACCTTTATCCCTTATAATTTATAACGCCCTTAATTAAAATAAGAACTAATCACAATAACCTCTATTTTTTTTCAACTAACCCATATGAAGCCTTAACACTATATTCCCTTATACCCCACAACCACTAAAATCCATAATCCCAATTTAAGACATTAACCCTATATCTGAAAATCTATAATGCATAATTTGTAACCCAAATAATACCTATAACCCCTAAACCCTCTTTAGGAATATAACATTTACCCTGTATAACTCCTAACCATGATAATCACTTACCCTAAAAGCACTAATCAATACAATTTCCATCCATTATATCCCTTGGGACATCTAAGATATAAGATATAACTCCTAACCTACGACACTTATCTACATCCCTTATGACCCTTAACCATAATCTATTATAAACCATAAACCATGTAACCCTTAACCTAAAAAATAATGAAAATCCCTAATCCATGTAACCCATAGAACCCAATCTACATAACTCTTATAATTGGTATGTTCAACATAAACCTTATAACTAGTAAGATATAAATCCTATAATCCTTAATGTTATATCTCTTTTCAACTCACTCATATGAAACCTTAACCATATATCCCCTTGTAACCCATAACCCCTAAAATCAATAATTATCCCACTTTAATAATTTAACCCTATATCCAAAAATCTATAATGCATAATTTGTAACCCCAATAATGCTTATAACCACTAAAACCCCTTTAGAAATATAGCATTTAACATATATAGCTCCTAATCATTATAGTCACTTACCCCAAGACCAATAATCACTAAAATTTCCAACCCCTATATCCTGTAGGACATATAACCTATAACATATAACACTAAACCCTTAACCCTCATAACCCCTTATACATAACCCCTATAACCCTTCAAAAACAACCCATATAAACCTTATCATACAACTCCTAATACCTTAAAGCATTAACTTGTATCACTCATAAGCTATGACACTTATATAAATTCCCTATGACCCCTAACCATAATCCATTATAACCCCTAAACCATGTAACCCTTAACCTCAAAAACTATGATAATCCCTAACCCATATAACCCCTAAACCCCAACCTACATAAATCTTGTAATTGGTATGTTCAACATAAGCCTTACAACCACTAAAACCTAACTACTATAAGCCTTAATATTATATCTATACTCAACTAACCCATATGAAACCTTAGCCCTATATCCCCTTATACCCTACAACCCCTAAAATCCATAAACCTATAACATAGAATTCCCAACACTTATATCCCTTAGAACATATAAACTATAACATATAACATCAAACCCTTAACCCTCATAACCCCTTATACCTAACACCCTTAATATAATATAAATAAATAATTATAAATGGCCCACTATATAATACAAATTAATTATATAATATATAATTATTTATTAAATATGTGTTATACATAATTTATAATTATTATATTTTTATTTTTATTTATATAATTTATATTAATTATATTTATATTTATAATTTATATATTTATATTATATTTTGGTATAATTAATATAATATATATTATATTGTGTAATATGTAATAGAAAAATCTAACAAAACTCAAACGAAAACAAACTTGTGCGGTCATGGTCCAGTGGACACATTTGAGCTCCTGGCAATGAGTGACAGAGAGATCACTAACCCCGACAATAAGAGAGAACCCAAGATTAATCCTGACCCCGATAGCAAGAGAGAACCCAAGAATCATGACCCCAACAATGTATTGACATGTGCATGGAGAGACATTCCAGCTTCTGATAGTGATAGAGGAGGCCTTGTCCCACTAGCACACAATGCAAGAGATAGAGGAGACCCTAGTTATCCCACGCTATGAGTGACAGAGGATACCCTAGCTAGCCCATAGTGTGAGCGATAGAGGAGAGCCTAATGACAAAGGACATGAGAAATGCCACAAAAATCAGTATTTTTTCCTTTTACTATGGATCCTCAAGTGAATGAATTGTTACAATGGTTGATGTTAGAAATTTCAGCCCTGATGAAGCATTTATCTCCTGCCTTCTTTTCTACAAATCGCTTTCCAATATCACCCCTTGACACATACTGATATTGATGGTTAGAGGTTTAAGTTTTGGCCGTATGGGAGAAATTTTGGCATGGTGAAACTCAACCCTCTGGATGCATTTTATGCTCGGAGACCAAGATACATGAAAATGAAACACACTTCCTAAATCTAGGTTATGATCTTTGCAAGTCTGAGTTGGTATTTTAGATTGCATCCAAGTTGTTTGAATAAATGTCTCAATGAGAATTCCTAGATTCACACAATAGCATTAGGAATATTTGTTTGCAATATGGTTTATATTCACATTAGTAAGTGGTGTACACTTGGAAATACACATTCTTTGTTCTGCAAACAAATTTATAGATTTTTGTTTAAATTTTATATTTGTTTCCAGTGTAAAGTTGAGTATATAAGGTTGCATTTGAACTGTTTGATGAAACAGGTGAATGAAATTGTCTACATGAATGAGAAAAATCTTATAATTGGTTTGTTTGTATGACTGTGTTAATTCTTATACCATGATATGGAACCCTTATCCATTACCATCCTTTGGGGTATGCTTGGTATGTTGATACATGTTCAAGTAAGGGCGCACACTAATTAAAGTTGTAACGCAAAACATTAACAATTTGTACTGAGCAACCAGCTTGTAGGAGATACCTATTTTACCAATTAATTTGTTGCATATCGAAGGTTCTATATTGTTGGAGTTTATTCCTGCCTCATACCATGTTGGTTTACCTCTTGTTCGAGATATAAGGAAAGCTACAGCATTTCAAATAGATACATCATTGAAAAGGTGAGGCAAACCAATAAGAAAACAAGATAAGCTTGGACCAGCCTGGGCCAAAGTAAACAAACCCAGTGGATGTTGAAGGTGCCTAAAGAGTGAACAAAAGAAGGAAAATAGGTCACTTCATGCAAGATCATTCATTAAGTAATTTTTACATATTGTATATATTATAGATCAATCTTTGTGGTCCACCACTATGTTTCAATCCTCTATAGGATTATTCTATCTTATTATATAGACTAGTATATTTTTGGTATTTATCCTTCTCAATTTTTATACCAAATGGAAATTGATCACCTTTAGGAGCTCCAGAAAGGAACACTTGAAAGGAAACCCCCTCACTTTCTTTGTTTTCATTCCCTCCCTCTTGATCTCCTTATATTATTGACATCCTCCCTTAAATTCATCGTTAGTGTGCCCTTGTTGTTTCTACCTCACCTTGATTATTGTCATGTCCTACTCTAGGAAAACCCTTCACTTCCCTTGTACACTATGCTACTCTAGGAAAGTCCTTACATGCCTTGGTCCAAACCTTTCCCTACCCTATGTAATGATACTCTTACTCGTTATCCTTATCTTAGTATCACTTAGTGTTTATCTTGTCCTTTTAACAATTTTTCATGCTATCCCCTTCCTCACCCTTGGGCTACCCCTATAAAATTAGGGGCACCATCCATCTAGGCAATGTTATACATTTGGATTTCCCCTTTTCTCCTCACTCATTTTGGATTTTTTATTGTCATGTCCTTGTGGTCTTGCATATTTTCTTTTCTCATGGCCCTCATATCCTTTCCCTTTAGTTATTAATTTTTAGTTCTTAATTCTTCTCTATTTCTATTTTTAGTCACCTATAATGTCTTTGTTGGATACTCCATCATTATTCCCACTCTTAGCAAGTGGATCCATTTCCCTCACTACTTCCTCCATAATTTCTACATCTTGCATATAATACATAGCATGTTAGTATCTCATCTTCACTAAATTGTTCATCATCACCACATCTTTAACCCCACTCTTATCCAATGGCTCCCTTGCATTCACAAGTTCCTCCATTGTTGTTTTCTCAGAGATTCCAATCACATCATGTGGGTTCCTTTCATTCTGTGACTTGTTCAACATTGTTTCCTCTTGCATCCCACACTCATGTCCCTATGTATGCCTCACCTTCATTAACTTGTTTAGAATTTCCCTCTTTTCTATCCCACACTTACCCTATGGGTCCCTCACTTTTTTGACTACCTATTTCATCCCACTCTTATCCAATGGGTCCATTGCCTTTGTTGGTTCCTTCAAAATTTTAACCTATTTCATGATCCCATGCTAACCCTAGGTGTCCCTTGTTTTTGTTGAATTGTTTAGCATTGCCATATTTTTGTGTGTTTTCCCTTGTCCCATACCCAAGGCAAGGTTGTTTTATTTCTTTTTTCTTCACCTATTATTTTTTTTCTCCCACGTCTCATATCAAGGAAAGGTTTTCTTCTTTTTTTCATGCCTTTAGCCCTTACCTCGCCTCAAGGCAACGTTTCCTTGACTTACTTGGTTTGTCTACATTTGTTTACTTCTTCTCTTTTTCCTCTTGTTGTAACTGAGGTAATATTATCTCTTGTATCATTTTCCCCTTAATTCCCTTGGAGTGGTGTTTCCTGTTGGAATACTAAGAAGGGGGGTGAATCAATATTACCCTTTTTCAACAATTAGCAGTTACTTTTATATTTTTTTAATTACCACAATATATCAACAATATACTTGTTTGTAAAATCAACTATATAAATATAATTAATAGGAATTACAACGATTTTATGAATAATAGTGAAGGACACCAATCCTTTTTAGAGCACCAACTCTAGGAGACACAAATCCCCTTCTTCAGGGAACCAACCCTAGGAAGCACCAACTCCCTTGTTTCTTTAGGGAACCAACCCTAGGAAGCACCAACTCCCGTGTTTAGGTCACCAACCCTAGGAATCACCAACTCCCTTATCTTTACTTAGTAAAGGATATGAATCCTTCCATGTTCCTCCCTTCCACCCTCACTTCATAAGAATCATCAGTTCTTATTATGGGAATCTGTTTTTGTTTTGATCTTCTGATTTGGACTACAGAGACACTTTATTCTCACCATTATTTCTCATATATATACTCTTCCAACTGGTGTGAGCTATGAATCATTGTGTCACCTTCTTTGGACCATCGCACCTCTTCATTTTAAATTAACAATAATCTCTATTATTATTCAAACATTATTGTGAAGGCTTTTAATTCATTGAGAGTGATTTTCATAAATCAATCACAGGAATGGATTGATTTATTTAACTCGATTCCATGTCTCTGCAAATATTTCAGAAATTGAATCCTGTAGAGGCGCTTCCTTCAAACCATTTACATGTGACCATATGTGAAAAACCACGGGCTTATTAATTAAGCGATGTACTAAGCACCTCGTGGATTATGTGTTTGTAACCCATGACGGGGGATTGGAACCTATCCCTCTGGTACTTTGGCCTTCGGTCGTTTCCTCTCTCATCCAATCTTCCAAAGTTTCAACTCTCTGAAGTGGTTACCTCTCACAAGGGTTGATCCTATGGTTGGCGTGATTTCTGGAGCCAAATCAACAGTCTCGATTTGATCCTTACACTATCCTTCCACTGCTTTAGTCCAACAGCTATGAATTAATCAAAGGTTGAGATGGACGACCACTATTTACTTCGAGACTTTGGGACTTTAGGCCTCTGTAATATTTCAACCTTATGAAGTACATTTCGTTGAAGTTCTTATTAGCACTTTCTACTTGATAACCTCCACATGCCGAGGAGCGAGGACCGTGGGCTTAACCATTCCAAGTGTTTGTTTTTTCAGCGATATCAACCGTGAATCTTCCTTCTCGACGGAAGATCAAATATTACTGCGGAGCTTTGGGACTTCGGGGGTTCGGAGGTCCGGGTAATTTTTGTTCCAATTTCCACCGGAGTTGGTCTGTGCCGAAGTGGTCAACCTGGGAGAGCTTATGTCATTTTTCCACTACGTTTTGATCTAACGGTTATGTGAGAATCTGGGGGATCTTAGCTCAATGGTTAGCATTGACTTCATCCTTTGGTGCTTCGGGTAATTGTTGGTTTTCCCCGAAGGAAAAACTCTCAGAGTGACGTAACTTATTGATGTCACTGTTGACTTTCCACTGGCCAAGTGGCTGCCACATGTCACTTAGATTTCAGACTTTCAAGTACCTAAAATTCCAACTGGACCTTGACGCTTGTCACCATTTGATTGTGCCATGTTTCCTTACTAATGTGGATCTTCTGACGTGGCACATGTCCTCCTCCTGAATGTAGGTTGATATGAATCCTTGATCCAATGACTGTGATCAGCTCTTAGATCAACGGTCCAGATTTATTTCGACCTTCGAGACTTTGGGTTATTTGTTCCCAATTCTCAATTCTCCCAAAGTGAGATTCCCTGAATAAACCTTGATCAAGTTGACTTCATCTAACGATCCATATTTAACATGAAATGCTTAACACAATCCAACAGTTGTTGGGATTTCAGATATTTAGGGATTTCATGAATCCTCAATCCAACGATTGTGATTAGTTCTAGATCAATGGTCTAGATTCATTTCGGCCTTCAGGACTTTGGGTTATTCATTCCCAATTCTTAATTCTCCTGGAGTGAGATTCCCCGATTAAACCTCGAGTAGGTTGAATCCATCTAACCGTCCTAGTTTGTCCCGAAATCTAGATCAGTGGACAGGATTGTCCCTCTATTATTTTGTAGTTTTATTGTGGAGATTTCAATCCCGATCGCGTTTTTTGCAATGCGCTTTCCCTTCTGACCTTTTTAGTAGTTGCCTCTGCATGTTGTTCATAACAACTTATCATCCCTACAATTCACTTTTCCTTATGAGATTTTTGGTTTTGTACTTGGATTCTAACTGATCAAAATCATTGATCTATTGGAAATTTGATCCTGATGGTGTTTCTGCATTGCGTTGATCTTGTGAAATATAATATGTTACCTCTCCTTAGATATAGGTAGATTCCTCTGCATGTTGTTCATAACAACTCATCATCACATCATAATGACATCGGATGTTGACATCAATGACAATATGTCCAACAATATCCCCCTTTGTCATTGAGGGCAACACACTAACTTCATACAAAAACTCCCCCTATGATGATGCTTCTCTCCTCTGAAGTTACTCTCCCCCTTTGACATCAATGTTAGAGGGGATCTTTCTTCGCTCCCCCTATGGAAATTCTCTCCCTAACTATGTGCCCCTTCTGATACAATTTTATGGTTTTTAATGAGGTTTTTGAATTACTCCTAATTTATGTCGAAGATTTTCAAAATTACTCATGGGCAAAGGTTTTGTGAAAATGTCTACAATCTGTTCTTTGGTGTCTAGATACACTATTTTAACTATTTTTTGGGTAACCTGATCTCTTAGGAAATGGTATTTAATTGGGATGTGTTTGGTTTTAGAATGCATGACTGGATTTTTAGAGATACTTATGGCACTAGTGTTATCATAGTTAATAGTAATGGGATTATTATATCTTATTTGGAGGTCTTCTAGAGTTTGCTACATCCAAAGAACTTGTGTGCAATAGGATGCAACAGCAATGTATTATGCCTCTGCTGTAGAGAATGATGTGAATGTTTGTTTCTTGTTGACCATGCTACCAGAATTTTTCCTAAGAAAAATGCTCCTCCACTGGTGCTTTTCCTATCATCTATGCTACCAACCCAATCTGCATCAGTATATGCAGTTAGATTGAAGTCTTTATCTTTTGGATACCATAATCCAAGTTCTAGGGTGCCTTGAAGGTATCCAAATATTATTTTTACTGCTTTTAAGTGAGTTTCTTTAGGTGTAGATTGAAATCTCCCACGAGTCCTACAACCTGCATGATGTTAGGTATTGTTGTTGTTGAATAGAGAAAACTTCCAACCATTGATCTATACATCATTTGGTCTACTTTTAGTGAGTCATCTTCTAGACTTAGTTTACATCCAGTGACCATTGGAGTACACATAGGTTTATTGTCTTCCATTTGAAATTTCTTTAGCATTTCCTTGATATATTTGGTTTAGGAAACAAATATTCCATTTTCTGTTTGATTTACTTGTAAACCTAATAAAAAAGATAGTTCTCCCAGCACGGACATTTCAAACTCTTCTTTCATTTTGGTTGCAAATTTTCTGCTTAGTGTAGTAAGATTACTCCCAAATATGATTTCATATACATATACCACCACAAAAATCATGTTTTGATCCTCAATTTTGATGTATAGGTTGTTGTCAGTAGTCCCTCTCTTATATCCCTGTTTTTGTAGGTATTGATCAAGACTAGAGAACCATGTTATGGGGGCTTGTTTAAGACCATACAGGGCCTTTTTCAACTTGCACACATAGTCCTGATTTTTTGATAAAAAGAATTCTTATGGTTTCTCAACATAGACTTCTTCTTCTAGTGTTCCATTAAGGAATGTTGATTTGACATCCATCTAATAGATTTTGAAATTTATGAAGCATGCAAATGCTAGGAACATTCGGATGGCCTCAAGTCCTGCTACTAGAGCGAAAGTTTATTCAAAATCAATACCGTCTACTTGGGAATATCCTTTGCAAACTAATCTGGATTTTTTCTTTATAATCTCCCCATTTTCATTTGGTTTGTTTTTTAAAATCCACTTGGGTCTTATCACATTCTTGTCCTTGGGTATTGGAACTAGTTCCCAAGTCTGATTCTTCTCTATTTTCTATAGTTCTTCTTTCATTGATTTTATCCAATATTTACTTTTGATAGCTTCATTAAATGACTTAGGTTCTATTAGGGACAATACTATTTTTTCTGAGTCAAAAGTGAGTTTCCTTCTTATTTCAACTCCTGCACTTTTATCTCCAATAATCTGGCTTTCTTGATGAATCTTTTGCACTCTTTTTGATGGAGCTCTTGGAAAGGGTGTTTCTTCATTGTCTTCTTCATCAATATGTGGTTCATTTTCCTGTGTTTCAGCATTATCATCTTCTTGTTGAGATTCTACATCATCATCTTCTTGTTGATATTTTACATCATCTTCTTCTTGTTGAGATTTTTTATCAATGCCATGGGATGTGCTCTTTTTTAGATCATCTATCTTTACATTGGCACTTTCCACTATATTTAGTACTCTAATATTATAACATATGTATGTTTTATTATTTAAATTGAGAAATTTACTTTGATCTCCAGTCATGTTTTTGGAACATCCAATGTCTATATACCACTGACATCCTTGATTTATTGCATATAAGGCCACATAGCACTTTGTTTTCTTTTTCTTCCATTTTTTTTATTATGGGAAATATTTGTCTTTTTATCATATTTTGGAAATCTACATTCATTGGTTTTATGACCATAGTTGTTGCATTTTTGGCATTCACTATTGAAGTCTTGCAAAGGAGAAAATGAGTTATAGTTTATCTTCTTTGTATTGTACTTGTTGTTCTTATATCTTTGGACATTTCTACGATTGTATTGTCCATAAGATTTGCAGTGTACTGCCTTATGTCCAAAATTATTGCAAGAGTAACAATATCCAATAAATAGATATTTAGGGGGATTCCTTCTGATGGTTGTATTTTTCTTGTCATCTTTTACTCTAGTAGGGAGTATTGATTTATGTTTATGTGTAACCGTTTTCAATGGTAACATATTTTCCTTATTATCTTCTTTTCTTAATGAGTTTTTTAGAGCATCTGTGTAACTGATTGGTTTCTTGACAGATCCTTGTGATGTAGAAGTTGAGTCTTGAGTGTATCCCAAACTAGTCTTTTTGTTTGGTAACCTTTGACTATTGAGAATTTCATCCAAGATATTTGAACTATTTCCAAATTGTGATCCCTTCTTTTCTTTCTCAATTTCACTTTTTAGCAGCTTAATTTCAGCTTCTAGTTTCTCACATACTTGTTTTTTATCATTAAGTTGTTGTAAAATGAATTCTTCAATTTTATTAGCTTCCAGGAGCTGGGACTTCAAATCATTGATGGTCTATTATGACTCTTTGATGGTTTTGGAAACTTCCCTCTCTCTTGATTTAGTAGCTTATTTAATCTCTAGAAGCTCTTCCCTTAGTACCCTGTTTTGTTTTTTAGTTTTTCTTAGTTCTTCAATTACACTATGGATTTCTTCTTCAACTTCTTCTTCATATTATGAATGGTTATCATCTTGAGATTTTTTTCCCATAAATAGAAGCTCTGGTTCGTCTTCTTAATTTTCTTTTGATGAACTACTATCTTCTTGGGTAAAGAACGTTTTATTTTTATAGTAGAACTTATTTTTATTATTAGTGTCACTTTTCTTATGATTTTTTAAGGTTCTTTCATCATCACTTTCCTCATTCTTAGGATGGGGGAATTTATTGGAAAAGTGTCCAATTTTTCCACAATTAAAACATATTAGAGGAATATTTCGTTTGTATTTCCCTATCCCTTTCTTGAGTTTCTTTATCAAGTTGGAAATTTCCTCATCATATATATTTGATAACTCATCATTGGTCTTTTTCTCATGCCTCATCTTTGTTTTAGATGCGTTAAAGGTTGTTTCTCTTTTTGATGATTTATAATTCCATGTTCTCATTTCATATGTTGTAAAAATTCCATGAAGTTGATCAACTGTGAGTGTGTCAAGATCAGGCCTATATTCAATTGTAGAAATGGTTGCATCATATCTCATAGGTAATGACCTTAGTATATTTTGCACAATAGGTTTATCTATAAGTTCTTCTCATGATGATATGATTGAATTAACCACTTCATCTACCCTATGAAGGTATTCATCAATATTCTGTTCTTCTTTCATTTTCAAATTTTCAAACTGAGTTCTATAGGTCTATAGTTTGGCTTCTCTGACTTTGCTATATCCTTCATATACAACCTCCAATTTGTCCCAGATTTATTTGGTTGACTTACAATGAAACCTTCACACATATAGAATTTGTCAACCCTCTTAGAATTTCATTAATTTCTCTTGAGTTGTCATTGCAGATTTTGTTTCCTGCAACATCTTTGGGTGGAGTAGTTGGTGAAATGTAACCATCTACAACAGATTGCCAGATATCAAAACCAGAGCCAACGGGAAGTTTTTCATTCTTATTTTCCATAGAGAATATCCACCTCCATTGAATAATGGTGCTTTGTTGTTAGACATTCCTTCCTATTGATCCATATTTAGGATCTACCTCTCAGTTGTTATATTGTGCTAAAGGCACCTTATTTGATACCAATTGTTGAAATACTGAGAGGGGGGGGTGAATTAGTATTACCCTTTTTCAACAATTATTAGTTACTTTTATATTTTGTTAATTACCACAATAGATCAACAATAGACGTGTTTGTAAAATCAACTATATAAATATAATTAATAGGAATTACAAGGCTTTTATGAAGAATAGTGAAGGACACCAATCATTTTTAGAGCACCAACTCTAGGAGACACAAATCCCCTTCTTCAGGGCACCAACCCTAGGAAGCACCAACTCCATTATCTTTACTTAGTAAAGGATATGAATCCTTCCGTACTCATCCCTTCCACCCTCACTTCATAAGACTCATCAGTTCTTCTTCTTGAACTCTGTTGTTGTTTTTATCTTCTGATTTGGACTACAGAGACAGTTTCTTCTCACCATTCTTTCTCGTTTATATACTCTTCCAACTGGTGTGAGCTATGAAGCATTGTGTCCCCTTGTTTGCACCAATGCACCTCTTAATTTTAAATTAAAAATAATCTCTATTATTATTCAAACATTATTTTGAAGGCTTTTAATTCAGTGAGAGTGATTTTCATAAATCGATCATAGGTATGGATCGATTTCTTTAACTCGATTCCATGTCTCTGCAAATATTGCAGAAATCGAATCCTGCAGAGGCGCTTCCTTCAAACCATTTACATGTGACCATATGCGCAAAACCATGGGCTTCTTAATTAATAGATGTACCCAGTGCCTCATGGCTTATGTGTTCGTAACCCATGACCGGGGGCTGGAACCTAGTCATCTGGTACTTTGGCCTTTGAGCATTTTCTCTCTCATCCAATCTTTTGGAGTTTCAACTCTCCAATGTGGTTACCTCTCACAAGGGTTTCTCCGATGGTTGGCGTGATTTATAGAACCAAATCAATGGTCTAGATTTGATCCTTACATTATCCTTCCACTGCTTTAATCCAATGTCTATGACTGAATCAAAGGTTGATATGGATGACCATTGTTCACTTCGGGACTTTGGGCCTCTACAATCTTTCAACCTTCTGGAACACATTTCGTCGAAGTTCTTATTAGCACTTTCTTCTTGATAAACTCCACATGTACAGGATCTAGGACCGTGGGATTAACCATTCAAAATCCAATGTCAAGAAGAAAGTTATCCATTTTTGCATACCAAGTTCAAGGAACTTGCTTAATACCATAAATATATTTCGTAAGGTGACCTACAAGGCTGAATTCATTTTGAACTTATCTAGGAGGTTGTTCCAAAAAAAAAAATTCTTGTAGATCCCCATCCAAAAAAATTTATTTAACATCCATCTAATGGACCTCCTATCTATGTGAGGAAGCAAGGGCTTGAACAAGGAAGATGGAATTCATTTTGGCTATAGGGGGAAAGGTTTGATTGTAAACAATTCCTTCAAATTGAGAGAATCCTTTGGTAACTAACTAGGCCTTATGCCTTTCAACACTTCCAATATATGATGTATACTTAACTCTATACACCCATTTACATTTGACAAGTTTTCTTCCTTTTGGAAGAGGTAAAAGATCCCAAGTATCATTCACCAGTAAGGAACGATATTCTTCATTCATTTTCGTGTCTCAATATGGATAGATAGAAGCTTATAAAAATGTGTCTAGATCATGAGTCTTAAAAACTTGAGCCAAAAGAGAGGAGGATCCATGGAACTGTGAACATGTCTAACATTGATCTATAGGACCACTAGAAATATCACTAGTTGCTTCTCAAGTTGAATGAGCCCATAGGAAGTGGTGGTGTTAGTGTTGGGTATGTGTTATATTCTTTGTATGTGTGCGTGTGGGCGCATCAGATATGACAACTGCATCTAACAATCCATTGTACTAGTTCTCTTTTTTTTTCGTGTGTGTCAGGCGCTTTCCCAAGGGGGGGAAGGTATGCCTCCCCTAGTTACATGTAGCATTTGGGGCAGCGCCCCAAAATTTTGCTTTGGGAGGTTTTTGCTATTTTTAGCGGTTTTGTAAATTAATCCTAGATTAAGGGATTAGGGTTTGGGTATATACGAAATACCTAAAAACATTGTATATATATTGTATAGTGAAAGGTGAAATTCGATATAATGAATATAAGAAAGGTTTTCCCGGTTGAGGGTTTCTGGTATAAATCTATGTGTACTATGTGAATGAGCCATTGATTAATTTATGTTTTTCTTAAGAATCTATATGCATTGCTTTACTTCACAGGTTTAAAACTTACATGTGGTATCAGAGCTCATTTTTGGCTTCAGAGGGACGCCTTTGTTGTTGAGGGTTTGACTCGGTCTTGATAGATCAATTTTATCTTGGGTCTGTGATAAACCTGGGTTTAGTGGAAGCTTTTGTAGTGGTGATTTGAGTGCAGAAAGAGGAATGGAAATTTCTTCTAGAATCGAGATAGAGAAGTTCAATGGTAAAAACTTTGATCTATGGAAGCTAAAGATGGAGGACCTTCTTGTAAACAAAGAACAATGGATCATTGTGGACCCTGGTACATAGCCTACTGGTACACTGTCTACTAGCACACAGGCTATTGGTACACAACCTACTAGTACACAAACTACTAGTACACCAGCTACTGGTATGTCGAAGGAAGATTGGGAGAAGTTGGATAGAAGAGAAAGGAGTACTATTCGACTCTGCCTGGCA